>OU342743.1:399160300-399432693 GCA_910589775.1 Avena eriantha | reverse complement strand
CACACATGGATCCACCAATGTCATTGCATGTGTGTTCTTTTCACAAACTACATAAGGATCAACAAATTTCATTGCATGTGTGTTCTTTCCACAAACCAAATATGGATCCACCAGTGTAATTCATGTGTGTTCTTTTCACAAACAACATATGGATCCACCAATGTCATTGTACGTGTGTTCTTTCCACAAACCACACATGGATCCACCAGACTCATTGCATGTATGTTCATGTCACAAACCACACATGGATCCACCAATGTCATTGCACGTATGTTCATTTCACAAACCACATATGGATCAGCAAATGTCATTGCATGTGTGTTCTTTCCACAAACCAAATATGGATCCACCAATGTCATTGCATGTGTGTTCTTTTCACAAACAACATATGGATCCTCTAGAGTCATTGCATGCGTGGTCTTTTCACAAACCACACATGGATCCACCAGAGTCATTGCATGTGTGTTCTTTCCACAAACCACATGGATCAACCAATGTCATTACATGTGTGTTCTTTCCATCAACCACATGGATCAACCAGAGTCATTGCATGTGTGTTCTTTCAAAAAACCACACATGGATCCACCAGAGTAATTGCATGTGTTCTCATGTTACAAACCACACATGGATCCACCAATGTCATTGCATCTGTGTTCTTTCCATGAACCACATATGGATCCACCAATGTCATTGCATGCGTGTTCTTTCCACAAACCACATATGGATCCACCAGAGTCATTGCATGTGTGTTCTTTTCCACAAATCACTTCTAGATCCACTAGAGTCATTGCATGTGTGGTCTTTCAACAAACCACACATGGAACCACTAGATTCATTACATGTGTGTTCTTTCCACAAACCACATATGGATCCACCTGAGTCATTGCATGTTTGTTCTTTTCACAAACCATATATGGATCAACCAATGGCATTGCATGTGTGTTCTTTTCACAACCCACATATGGATCAACCAATGTCATTGCATGTGTGTTCTTGCCACAAACCACATATGTAACCACTAGAGAAATTGCATGTGTGTTCTTTTCCACAAACCACATATGGATCCACTAGAGTCATTGCATGTGTATTCTTTCCACAAACGAGACATGGATCCACCAGAGTCATTGCATGTGTGTTCTTTCCACAAACCACACATGGATCCACCAATGTCATTGCATGTGTGTTCTTTCCATGAACTACATATGGATCAACAAATGTCATTACATGTGTGTTCTTTCAACAAACCATATATGGATCCACTAGAGTCATTGCATGTGTGTTCTTTTCACAAACCACATATGGATCCACTAGAGTCACTGCATGTGTGTTCTTTTCACAAACCACACATGGATCCACTAGAGTCATTGCATGTGTGTTCTTTCCACAAAACACATGGATCAACCAATGTAATTGCATGTGTGTTCATGTCGCTAACTGCACATGGATTCACCAATGTCATTGCATGTGTGTTCTTTCCATGAACCACATATGGATTAACATATGTCATTGCATGTGTGTTCTTTCCACAAACCATATATGGATCCACCAATGTCATTGCATGTGTGTTATTGTTGCAGACCGTTCGATTGGGGCGCGTGGACGGATAAGATGGTTCTTCGTAAGAGCGATCCGCAAGTAGGCTATTCCGCGAAATGACTGGCCGCGCTTACATTTTCACTTCTATTAATATTGTTTCCACTCCCCTATAGCCTACTAGTTATATCACAGAGCTCGTGAGTGAGCACGTCTACTCCACAGCCCCCTCTCCCCTCATCCACCACACGTCAATGTGCGCCCGGACGACACCACCGGCTTTCATGCACCGTGGCCGGATGACATCCGCTGATTCTCGGTCGCTACCTTCATGCTAAGAAATCAATTTACAAGCTTTAGAATTTATCCTACATATTCCTGCTATTCACCGATCTAACTGCTGATCTTTTTTCTGATTTCTCAACGAACTCCAGATATGGGAGATGCTGTAGCCCAAGAATTTGGAGATCCTCGCGCGCAACTTCGCAGCGACGTTCCCGCTCGTGTGCTCCCACCTAGGATGCTTTTTCTGTTACTCCTACCACGAGCTCCCGCTCCACGAGCTCGCGTGCCCGCACGGTGCGTGCTCCTACATGAAGCCAGGTTGCAACTACACCGGCCCGCCGACAGAGCTCGTCGTCCACCTTGCAGAGGAGCACTTGATCAAAGTGATTTGGATCTCAAACGTGCAAGCCCAACTTGTCCAAGAGCAGGTGTTGTTCACTGACTCGGCACGCCGCCGGCTAATTTTCCAGGGGGGGCTCTGTTTTCATCCTGACCATCATCGCCGGTGTTCCGGGAACCAGAGCTAGGCCCACCTTCATGTGTGCGGTATGCGTCAGGTCGGTCTCGTGCGCCTGGCCCCTATACACGGTACACATGTGGGTGAACACCCAACCGCCGTCGTCCGATAGCATTCTTGTGCTAGCCGAGGCGTCGAGCTGCCCGACGCCGCGGGAGGTGGAGTATGCGGACCTAAGGTTGATCCTATGTGTGCCATCTTAGTACCTTGTCGGTGCTATACCGAACAAGCAGATGCATTTCTACATTTGTATCGAGAAGACCGACAGGGAAATGTAGTACTTATGATGTCGTTACTGTTAGACTTAAGTGATGCTTCTCAGGTGCGTAGAGCATATGTGTTGTGCGAATGTACCCCAGTTGTAGTTTTTTAGCACTCCTTAATAATTTGATGAGTTATAGGTCCAATCAGCTTGCTGTTGTCATGTTGCAAAGTCCGCTTGCTCTGGACAGACTGGCAATACCGCGTGCTCCTGCTCCCACATGTCAGTGTCCCACCCCCCTTACTTCTCTTCCTTCCCCTCGAAGCCACTGTCCCAACTTCTCTTCCATCCTGCCACTCCCAAGTGATGGTTGTAATCTGATTTTTTTTGGACTGTTTACATGTAATCTACGTTGATAATGCAACATGAAAATGGCACAGACACAATTTCTAAAGTGGAAGCACTCACACGCTGCTATTGCGCATATTTCTCAATATAGCTCGACAAACCCATTACAATAATTGTACTCGCACTAAACACAACCGAAATTGCAACCATCCTAAACAACATCTAAACCCACATCACAACACTGTCATCGGAGTCCACCTCAATTGGTGACACCGCCATGCCCTTCCTAGTGACATCCACTCCCGCTCGTGGCTTGCCCTTCGCCAAGGAGGCAACAATGGCGTACTACACAGCTTCGTCCCCATCGTCCTCCACATCGGAATAGACAACGACGAAGGTGACGGGGTTGGCATCGACCGAGCGCCATCGCGCCTTGTGGCTCCTGCTCGAGCTCGACGCCGCATCAGTCCTTCTATAGGTAGGAGGGGCCGAGCTCAGAGACGTAGTGTCATTGCTCCTCTCAAGAAACCATGGCCATTTGATACGGCGACGATAGAATCTTGGGGTGGATCCGCCGCGGCGAGCCCTACCGGAAGTGGTGGAGTGGATGGATCTTCCAGCGCGAGCCATGACAAGTTCCTAGGAGGGAGTAAGATTGTGGGCCAGGCGTGTCTGGTTCCTGAGCAAGGCTTCCCAGTGATATGTACGCGGGCAAGGTGCCAAAAAATTTCGTCCAATGTGCGCGAGAGGGCCTTTGAACCACGAAGGAACGAGGTTTGGTTGACAAGTCCGCACGCTAGGTCCCCCACCTGTCAGCCGAATGTGGATGGTAGGATTCTTCCCGAGTTATTAAGTGGGGATAAATCATGCTTCACCACTACCCTGAAATCCAAAGGCTACTCTTTCCTCTGCCCTCGCTCCCCTCGCTCATGGCTCACAGCTCATGCAGTTCGTCTCCGGCGGAATGAGGGTAGGCTCAACGCTGTCAGGCGGGTGCCCCCATCAGGTACCAGAGGGCGCCCTATGATTACTACCCTGATATGCTTTGTTTGGGCGGTGAGAAGATGCCAAGATGGATTTCGTGGACCGACGAAAATACTGTAGGAAAATTCAGCAACTGCAGCATCAGAGCGGTAAGTTCCTACTATAGGTACAATGGTAACCCGGATCTGGAAAGCGTAATGTAATTCTTTTTTTGTTTCCTTTGATCTACTTCGCAGGAAGGGAGGGGGACTGACTGTGACAAGTTTTTGTGGATCGAAAAGCCACTGACAGGTTTTCATAGAGAGCTTGTTCAGGATCTGCGTGATGCTGTGTGGGAAGGGAAAGAGGAGATTCGTGTGATGGAGCGAGAGATCCGGGAGCTTCGCCATGTGTAGGGGAGGCAGGGACAGGGAGGTGGTGAGACAGACGGGCTCAAGATTAGGCCACATAGTGGAAACAATTTCCTCATTATCTAGGCATTATCTGTTGCATTTGCAGTTTATGTTGCCATGTCGTTATCCAGCAGCTGAAATAAGTTGCTGCTTCGTGGAGTGTAGTAGCCAGCTTAGAACTTGTTTTCAGCCCAAAAACTTATCATAAGTGTAATACCAATTGCAGGGATTTATTAAGCACCTATAAATAATTCATGTCTGTGCCACTAACACCCATCGATTTTGGAGACCCCTTAACCGCTTAGCTAGCGCGATTGTTCAGATAGTAGTGGCACAATCACAATTTCGGATTCAACTAGTGGCCTCGGCCGTATCCAATCCTAAAGTCACGATACATTTTACTCCGAGTACGGGAGGCAGATTGTTTCGCCCGACAAGTTCCACGCACACAGATCTAGAGTTTAACAGAACTACATATATAGGTTCAAGTTGAATGGATCATTAGGCTTCTACACTACTAGCCTTCTTTCTCTGCTTGGGTGCCAACTTTCTTCCTCTTGCCTTCACATCCACTAGCTTCTTCATCTCCTGCCTTCTTCCTCTTCCTGGGTGCCAATTTTCTTACCTTCACGTACCCTGCATCTCCGGGTCGAGGGAAGTCAGGTCAATCAGCACCAAAATCTTGTCCACCATCATCACTCCACTCGTTTTGGTTTTCTTCCCGCAGCAAAATCACTAAGTTGGCTATCTTGTTTCTTACCTTGCGCTTCTTGGAAAAAAAGAGTACATGGATTACTACCTTATATCTACAGACTATAAACAATTTTTTTGTGAATGTACCATCTTATACCTAGGTTTGGGAGCATTAAGGGGACAACCCGCTGCTCTATGGCCTATAAGATGGCAGGTCTTGCATCTGTTTTTGCCCTTCTTGGTAGCACAGAAAGCCGAACCCTTCTTCTCGAGAAAATTCTTAAACCTATTCACATGAGGTCTTCCTCTGCCCCTTTTTGTAACTGGCTAGCAAAGATCGAAAGGCAGTTGGACTTGAGGCCACTGAGATGGGTTTGTACATGGCTCGACGGATCTAGTGTACACAGCTCTGAATTTTTCCATAGAGTAGTAGTTTGACAAATACTGATCCAAATGTGGTAGAGTTCTTTTCTTCACCAAGAAGTCCAAGGCGTGGTCGCAAGGTTTCCCGGTATGCTGCCACTCTAAGCAGGTGCATTCTCGCAGCTGGATGTTCACAACATCCCTTTTGCCACTCTTGGACATATCGACCACCTCACAGCTGCTGCTGGTTGACAGGAGAACCTTAAGATGAACAAGTTCTCGTCTTCTCTTGTACAGTTGTTGTACAACTGGCGGTAGCATATGTCCTCTAAGTCTCCTACCGATCTCTCTCCTTATATATAACAGCTTCATGATCATACCACGTATGCTGTCCATCAAGATATGAACATGACACACTTTTATGTCTTTCACCTAGTTATTCAGGCATTCTGCAAGGTTGTTGTTTATGTAATCAACTTTGATGTTAGGGTTGAATTGACTCCTCTTCCATAGCTGCGAATGATGGATGGATAAGTACTCTACAAGTTCAAGGGCTTCTGCAAAAATCTTGCTCATGAAATATTCGCTGCTAGTAGGTTTGTAAACTCTAGCAGTAGGAAACATGTAACAAAATACGCTGCTTGCGTAGTGTGGGTACAAGTTGAGCATCATATGAGTATGGCATTCTCTACCTTCAACTCGTGGGAACATCCTTCACTGCATTCGTCAGCCCTTTGCATGCATCCATGGATATAGCTAATGGATCCATGTGGCCTATTGATCTCCTGAGCTGCCTCATAAACCAGACCCAGTTTTCCTCCGTTTCTGTTTCAAACAGCCCGAATGCCACTGGGAACATCCAGTTGTGACCATCAAGTGATGTGGCAGATGGAAGCTAGCCTTTCCATTTGCCAGTTAGGACAGTGCTGTCTACACTCAGATATGGCCTACAACCGTCCTTGAATCCCTGGATGTAAGGTTTAAGCGCCATGAAAAATCTTTTGAAATATATTTTACCATGTACTGATTCGGTGTCAATCTCCACAACACTCCCCAGACACCTAGCTTGTACCTCCGTCTTGAAGTTGTACAACATCCTGAAGCTATTGGTCCAATCCCCGTGCAAGACCCCCAGAGCTTTCTCTTTACCTTTCCAAACCGTGTAATACGGTAGGACAATGTTGTATTTAGAACCGAGGCTAGTCTGAATATTCTTCGCGGTCTCCTTATGGTTATCCTTTGGTATGGACATAGATTGTATAACCACCCACTCCGTATCAGCCATTGAGGATTACAATTTGCTACTTGTCAGACACATGTGTGGAGGGCCCATTTTGTTCACCTGCAACACAGATTTATTTCAAAGATAAGCGGAGTCGACTAGTTTCCAGAAAGATATCGCACAACAATTGTAGTTATAGAGTGAAAAGAGAGAAAGTTCTAATGGTTTGTGTTGGGTTCGCAACATAGAAAACAAAAAAAATCCTACGATGAGAACTATACGCCAAGATCTATCTACTAGATACAAATCAACGGGTGGATATACATCCATAGAGAACTTACCCTCGAAGACAACGAGTTTTGTTAATGAGTAGGAACTCGTGGTTGATGTAGTCGTACGCTTGCCGATCTCAAGATTGTGTGGAAGTCCGAGCACCGCAAATTAGCAGCGCATCCGTCCTCGCACACACGTCCAAGCCACCGGACAACCTCCACCTCCTCGCTCCGGTGAATCAGCGGAAGCAGCAACTCCTTTCAGACGCAAGGCCAACGAGAACATGTATCTCGCTAATCCGAGACCATGGGGGAATATCTAGAGGGGGAGAGAGATCCTTCACGAGGAGGTGTGCTTTGTGAGGGAGGAGAGGGGGGCCTTTTATAGGAGAAGGGGGACTCCTCCCCTACCATGGCCGGCGGCCAAGGAGGGAGCCCCCTCCTCTTCCTCATTCATGTGGTGGAAGCTCCACTCACATCAATTCAAGCTCCACCCAAAGTTCCACTCACATGCATTAAATTTTCACCAAATTTAATGCAACTATCAATTAATAAAACTCTTTTATTCATTTTATTCAGAATTTTGTTAATTACTTTAATTAACAAACAATCACATAAAACACCTTACAACATTTCAATATCACATGCAGAACCACTTTCTGCAATTTCACCCGAAACAATTCCGATTTCTATCGAAACAATTCCTGTTTCTATGGAAACCGGAATTGTTTCGGGTGAAATTGCAGAAACTGGTTCCGCTTGTGATATTGAAATGTTACAAGGGGTTTTATGTAAATGTTTGTTAATTAAAGTAATTAACAAAATTCTAAAAAAAAAGAGTTTTATTAATTGAGAGTTGCATTAAATTTGGTGGAAATTTAATGCATGTGAGTGGAACTTTGGGTGGAGGCTAAATTGATGTGAGTGGAGCTTCCACCACATGAATGATCAAGAGGAGGGGGAACCTCCCTTGGCCGCCGGCCATGGGAGGGGAGGAGCCCCCCACTCCTATAAAAGACCCCCCTCTCCTCCCTCACAAAGCACACCTCCTCATGAAGGATCTCTCTCCCCCTCTAGATATATTCCCCCATGGTCTCGGATTAGCGAGATACATGTTCCTGGTGGCCTTGCACCTGGAAGGAGTTGTTGCTTCCGCTGATTCCCTAGAGCGAGGAGGTGGAGGTTGTCCGGTGGCTTGAACGTGTGTGCGAGGACGGATGCGCTGCTGATTTGCGGTGCTAGGACTTCCACATGATCTTGAGATCGGCAAGCATACGATTACATCATCCACGAGTTCCAACTGATTAACAAAACTCTGTTGTCTTCGAGGGTAAGTTCTCTATGGATGTATATCCACCCGTTGATTTGTATCTAGTAGATAGATCTTGGCATATAGTTCTCATCGTAGGAAATTTTTTGTTTTCTATGCTGCGAACCCAATAGTGGTATCAGAGCCTGATCTATGCGTAGGTGCTTTGCACGGGTAGTACACATATGTTTATATGTGGGCGATGATGATCATGTTATTGCTTCTTTCATGTATTTTGGATATTGGTGGCATAGTGGGATGAAGCGGCCCGGACCAACCTTACATGTCATCGTACATGAGACCGGTTCCACGACTGACATGCAACTAGTTTTGCATAAGTGGTTGGCGGGTGTCTGTCTCTCCTACTATAGTCAATATCTAATTTACAATGAGTTTCTAATAACTTGGTTATCCTCGTTGTGGTTCCATGTTCGTAGGTAAGAACGGTTCTATCTCCGAAAGCCCTAATCCACGTAAAACTTGCAATGGATAAATTAGAGGCGTCTAGTTTAGATCGTTGTTGGGCTAGTGTCTTGATATGGTATTGTTGTAAGTAGATGTATGATAGATACTCTTACAACACACTTAACGTGTAAGTTCCATAGACCTTGGCCTTACACACAAAGGAATGATAGAGATCATACCACGATGCATATGATAGAGATCAAATGCATGGACCATATCATCTCACTTTACACATTAGATGTTTGCATCTTATATTGCTAGTTTGGCGCTTTTAGTAGCATTGTAAGATGATCCCTCATTTAATATCAAGATAAAATGTGTTTTCCTTAAGTATGCACCATTCTATGGATCGGGTTTCAAGACATCACATGATGATCGGGTGTACTCGTCTCTACGCTTTCACACGACAAGTGTAAGACAGTTTACACATGCGAATACTAAGGTTCTTACTTCGCGACCCTAGCATGTACAGACATGGCCTCGGAACACGGACCGAAAGGTTAAGCATGAGTCATATAGTTGATATGATGCCCATATAGATGCTCGCCTTTGAAGCTACACTGACTCACGTGATGATCGGAGTTGGTGTAGTGGATTTGGTTCATGTAATCACCAAAAAGACATGAGGGATGTCGTTTTTGAGTGGGAGTTCATTAGTAATTTAGATTGGTTGAACTCAATCTATCATAAACTTAGTCTAAATAAACTTTACAAATTCTGTTGTAGATGGCACCACCGTCTTTTAATTTCAATGTGTTCATGGAGAAAGAGAAACTTGCTGCGAATGGTAGCAACTTCACCAACAGGGCTATGAATTTGAGGATTCTCCTCACTACTACACAAAAGCAATATGTGCTAGAGGTGCCGCTAGGCCCCCCACTAGCTCCTGATGCCCCTGACGAGGAAAAGAATGTCTATATAACTCGTCAGGAGGACCACAACTTAGTTCATTGCGGCATATTGTATGGGCTAGAGCCAGAACTTCAAAAGCATTTCGAAAATGGCAATTCCTTTGATACCATGGGAGAACTGAAAATGTTCTCGATACCCATGCTGCCGTAGAGAGTTATAATGCTTCTAAAAAGTTCTTTAGATGCATGATGGAGGAGAATAGCTCCATTAGTGAGCACGTACTCAAAATGTCTGGGTACGCTGATAAGCTTGTGTCCTTGGGAATAACGATTCCCATTGACTTAGGCATACATCGTGTTCTCCAATCTCTACCACCTAGCTACAAGAGCTTCGTGATGAACTATAACATGCAGGGCATGAAGAAGTCTCTTCCCGAGCTTCTATCAATGCTTAAGACAACAGAAGTGGAGATTAGGAAAGAACATCAAGTGTTGAAGATCAATAAGACCACAGGTTTCAAGAAGGACAAGAAAGGAAAGCACAAGGGAAAGAAGGGCGGCAAATCTGTTGCCGCACCTGAAAAGAAATCCCGAGCTGGCCCTAAGTCTGATACCGAGTGCTACTATTGCAAGGGGACTGGCCATTGGAAGCGCAACTTCCCCAAGTATTTGGCGGACAAGAAGGCCGGCAAGGCAAACAAAGGTATATGTGATATACATGTTATTGATGTGTACTTGACTAGTACTTGCAGTAGCACCTGGGTATTTGATATGGGATCGGTTGTTACTATATGTAACTCGATTCAGGGGCTGCGGAACAAGCGACAGCTAGCAAGGGATGAGGTCATGATGCGTGTCGGCAATGGATCAAGAGTTGATGTGATCGCCGTCGGAATACTGCGTCTCTATATGCCATCGGGATTAATTATAAATCTGAATAATTGTTATTTGGTGCCTGCACTGAGCATGAACATTGTATCTGGATCGTGTTTGATGCGAAGTGGTTATTCCTTTAAATCTGAAAACAATGGTTGTTAGATTTATATGAATGATATCTTTTATTGTCATGCACCTATGATGAATGGTTTATTTCTGTTGGATCTCGATAGTAGTATTACGCATATTCATAATGTTGATGCTAAAAGGATTAAACTTGATAATGATATATCTGCATATATGTGGCACCGTTGTCTAGGTCATATTGGCGTTAAACGCATGAAGAGACTCCATTCTGATGGACTTTTGGAATCACTTGATTTGGATCATTTGATACATGTGAGCCATGCCTTATGGGCAAGATGACTAGTACGCCGTTTTCCGATTCAATGGAACGGGTGACAGAGTTATTGGAAATCATACATACTGATGTGTGTGGACCAATGAGTGTGTCGGCGCGAGGTGGATATCGTTATTTTGTTACTTTCACAGATGATTTGAGTAGATATGGGTATATCTATTTGATGAAACGTAAGTCTGAAACCTTTGAAAAGTTCAAGGAATTTCAGAATGAAGTGGAAAATCATTGTAATAGAAAGATCAAATTTCTGCGGTCCGACCGTGGAGGACAGTATCTTAGTTACGAATTTAGCACACATATGAAAGACTATGGAATAGTTTCACAACTCACGCCTGCCGGAACACCACAACATAATGGTGTGTCGGAATGTTGTAATCATACTTTATTGGATATGGTTCGATCTATGATGTCTCTGACTGACTTGCCACTGTCATTTTGGGGTTATGCACTGGAAACCACTGTATTCACTTTAAATCGGGCACCATCTAAATCCATTGAAATGACACCGTATGAATTATGGTTTGGAAAAAAACCTAAGCTATCATTTCTTAATGTTTGGGGATGCGATGTTTATGTGAAGAAACTTCAACTAGATAAACTCGAACCCAAAGCAGAAAAATGCGTCTTCATAGGATACCCTAAGGAAACGATTGGGTATACCTTCTATCACAGATCCGAGGGCAAGGTTTTTGTTGCCAAGAATGGATCCTTTCTTGAGAAGGAGTTTCTCGTGAAAGGTGTGAGTAGTCGGAAGGTAGAACTCGAAGAGGTTATTGAACCTTCTCTTCCTGAAATGGCGAATGGCGCAGCAGCAGAAGTTGTTTCGGAGTTGACTTCACCTGATGAAGAGAGAGCTAATGATAATGATCATGAAACTCTGAAAGAGGATACTACCGAACCTCGTAGGTCCAGTAGGACACGTGCAACTCCTGAACTGTACGGCAATCCTGTTATGAATTTCATGATGGATAAAATGGATGACCCTGCGACGTATGAAGAAGCGATGATGAGACCGGATTCCAACAACTAGCAAGAAGCCATGAAATCCGAGATAGAATCCATGTACGAAAACCAGGTTTGGACTTTGGTGGACTTACCTCACGATCGAAAGGCCGTTCAGAATAAATGGATTTTCAAAAGAAAAACTGATTCTAATGGTAATGTGACCATCTATAAAGCTCGACTTGTCGCAAAAGGGTTTCGACAAATTCAGGGAGTTGACTACGACGAGACATTCTCTCCCGTAGCGATGCTAAAGTCGGTTAGGATTATGTTAGGAATTGCTGCATATTTCGATTATGAAATATGGCAGATGGATGTCAAAAACTGCGTTCCTCAATGGTAATATTGAAGAAGGATACAACCTAAGGGTTTTGTCGATCCTAAGGATGTTGATAAGGTATGCAAGCTTCAGCGATCCATCTATGGACTGAAGCAATCATCTTGGAGTTGGAATCTCCGCTTTGATGAGGCGATCAAAGAGTTTGGATTTGTCCAAACTTATGGAGAGGCTTGTATTTACAAGAAAGTGAGTGGGAGCAATGTGGCATTTCTGATATTATATGTGGATGACATATTATTGATTGGAAATGATATAGATCTTTTAAACAGTGTTAAAAGTTATCTAAACAGCAAATTTTCGATGAAGGACCTTGGTGAAGCTTCATATATATTAGGCATTAAAATCCACAGAGATAGATCAAGGCGCCTAATTGGGTTATCGCAAAGTACATACCATGATAAGATATTAAAGAAGTTTAATATGGACGGAAGTAAGAAGGGGTTCTTACCTTTGTTGCAAGGCAAGACACTGAGTAAGACTCAAAGTCCGGCTACGGCGGAAGAAAGAGAGACAATGGATAAGATCCCCTATGACTCAGCCATTGGCTCTATAATGTACGCCATGCTATGTACAAGACCGGATGTGGCACATGCTATTAGTTTGACTAGTAGGTACCAATCTGATCCAGGTTCGGAACACTGGATAGCGGTCAAGAATATCCTTAATTACTTAAGAAGAACTAAGGATATGCTTCTTGTATACGGAGGTGATGAAGAGCTAGTCGCTAACTGTTATGTCGATGCTAGCTTTGACACCGATCCGGATGACTCTAAGTCTCAATCCGGATATGTATTTCTCTTGAACGGAGCAGCAGTTAGTTGGAAGAGTTCCAAACAACCTGTGGTGGCTGGATCAACGACGGAGGTGGAATATGTTGCTACTTCAGAAGTGGCGCAGGAAGTGGTTTGGATGAAGGAGTTCATAACGGAACTAGGTGTGGTTCCTAGTGCATTGGACCCAATGGTGATCTATTGTGACAACAATGGAGCCATAGACAACGCCAAGGAACCAAGGTCTCACAAGAATTCCAAGCATATTAAGCGCCGGTTTCACTCCATCCACGAGCATGTCAAGGATGGAGATATAAAGATTTGTAAAGTACACACGGACCTAAATGTAGCAGATCTGTTGACTAAAGTTCTCCCTTGGGAAAAACATGATCAACACTAGAACTCCATGGGTGTTAGATTTATCACTATGTGAACTAGATTATTG
This sequence comes from Avena eriantha, assembly GCA_910589775.1. Lineage (NCBI taxonomy): Eukaryota > Viridiplantae > Streptophyta > Magnoliopsida > Poales > Poaceae > Avena > Avena eriantha. The sequence continues at coordinate 399,419,403 of OU342743.1, read as the reverse complement.
TCTCTAGTGCAAGTGGGAGACTGAAAGAAATATGCCCTGAGAGGCAATAATAAAGTTGTTATTATGTATTCCTTGTATATGATAGATGTTTATTTTGCATGCTATAATTGTATTGATAGGAAATGTCAATACATGTGTGTTTAATAAACAAATAAAAGGTTCCTAGTTATGCCTCTCTTATAGACTGGCTCATTGATTAACAAGATGATCAAAGTTTCCTAATCATGGACATTGGATGTTGTTAATAACGAGGTCACAACATTTGTGAAATGATGTCATGAACATTCATCCAAAGTATAATATTACGATAAAAGTCATTATGTTTATATTGCTATAACAGCATACGAACTAATCTTAGTCCTTAGACCATGAGATTATGTTAATTGCTAACACCAGAAGAGTATCTTGATAACATCAAACGTCACACCGTAACAGGGTGACTATAAAGGTGGGTTCAGTTCTTACGAAGGTGTTATGTTGAGGCTCATGGATCAAGAGTGGAATTTTTCAATCACGATGACGGATAGATATACTCTGGGCCCTCTCGGTGATATCACATTAAGATAGCTTGCAAGGAAGTGATGTGATCACTAGAATGTTATATCACGAGAACGAGAAAAGAGTTCATGTCGATAACGAGACCAAACTAGGTATTTGGATACCGATGATCGAATCTCGGATATGTATTATATCATGAGACAAAGGGATTAAGTTCCTAGCGTTGAAGGTTCTCACAATCACAGAAGTCATCATTGAATGTGCAGGAGTCACTATGGATCTCCAGGTCCCGCTTCTGATTATTAATCTGAGAGGAGTCTCAATCATGTCTGCATTATTCGCGAACCATAGGGTGACACACTTAAGGGTTACCGAACACCATTTTGTAGCACATATGTTTCAGACAAAAGAATTGCAAAGCGCAGGAATTATTTCGATGGAAACCGGAATTGTTTCGGGTGAAATTACAGAAACTGGTTATGCATCTAATATTTAAATGTTACAAGGAGTTTTATGTGAATGTTTGTTAATTAAAGTAATTAACAAAATTCTGAATAAAATAAATAAAAGAGTTTTATTAATTGAGAGTTGCATTAAATTTGGTGGAAATTTAATGCATGTGAGTGGAACTTTGGGTGGAGGCTAAATTGATGCGAGTGGAGCTTCCACCACATGAATGAGGAAGAGGTGGGGGCACCCCCCTTGGCCTCCGGCCATGGGAGGGGAGGAGCCCCCCACTCCTATAAAAGACCCCCTCTCCTCCCTCACAAAGCACACCTCCTCGTGAAGGATCTCTCTCCCCGTCTAGATATATTCCCCCTTGGTCTCGGATTAGCGAGATACATGTTCCCGGTGGCCTTGCGTCTAGAAGGAATTGCTGCTTCCGCTGATTCGTTGGAGCGAGGAGGTGGAGGTTGTCCGGTGGCTTGAACGTGTGTGCGAGGACGGATGCGCTGCTGATTTGCGGCGCTAGGACTTCCACACGATCTTGAGATCGGCAAGCGTACGACTACATCATCCACGAGTTCCAACTCATTAACAAAACTTTCTTGTCTTCGAGGGTAAGTTCTCTATGGATGTATATCCACCCGTTGCTTTGTATCTAGTAGATAGATCTTGGTGTATAGTTCTCATCGTAGGAATTTTTTTGTTTTCTATGCTGCGAACCCAACAACAACAACCAAACCAGGGATAGTGCATAACTGCACAAGCGCTACTTCCATCTTCAGACAGCTAGCTTGATTCCACATGCTCTTCCCATCTGCTAATTTAATGTGGTAGCCGCAGATGGTGACGATAACCGTGCATTTGGGTTCAGCGGAGATCATACTTGATAGAAAATTGGGGACAAAAGATAAGAATTGTTTGTCAGTGTCGTGCTACCAAACAATTCTATGTTCGATATATCTCTGTAATGGTAATAGCTAGCTAGCAGTTATATGTAGTGCGAATAGCAAAGAGAAGAGTAGCTCACCTGCAATTAGCCAGAAGTACATCTTCCTCGGCAAATGGATCTGCCATCCTTTGTGCTGCTCAGCTCGTCGGTGGTAGAGGCAGGCTAGATCGTCGCAACGGCTGGCACGACATTCGGCATTAGAGCTCAGTGGCCGCGAGTAGGTGCAGCAACTTGGCATCGGAAGTCAAATGCCCGAAGAGATCATTTTGGTTGGAGAGGGGATTTCGACGCCGCCGGTGCTAGGGTTCATGCAAAAGGAGGGAGGGAGTGGATTTGTGAATTTGGTCAGCGCACCATGCTCCTTTAGTCTCTCGTTTCGCCTACATGGTTGCCATGTTGGTGCTCGCGTCACAGAAATATTACTAACATGAGGGTCCCGACCGTCTACTTCACGGGGCAGTTTCACGGAATGTTTGGATTTGGTATGAGTGAGATGAGTCTGCATCGAAATGGCCCCTCTCGGTAGTTGGCGGCCCAACATTTCGAAATGCGGCAATTTCAGGCAACTTAGGTACCGTGGTGCACTTGCCCGGGAACTTTGGTACCGCAAACGAACAGGCCCCCCTAGTCGACCCTCTGACATTGCCCCTTCGCCTATAAGAAGCCTACCGATGAGAATACCCTAAAGAATCCAGCCTCCAACCATCAAAAGTTCCACAGTGCCGCTGCCACCGAAGGGGAGATTCGGGGGACAAAAAGTCTATGTTCTGGCACCCTGCCAGGACGGGGAAGTGCCCCTGGAGCCATCTCCATCGATCTACACCACCATCTCCATCGCCGTTGATGATTCCCATGATGATGAGGGAGTAGTTCTTCCTCGAGGCTAAGGGCTCTACCGGTAGCTATGTGTTCATCTCTCTCTATGCATGATCATATTGTGATCATGAGCTTTGTAATCAAGTAGATCTACCTTGCTACTCAAGTGCTTTAATAGATCTCTGCTCTCCCCACATGTGTGAAGTTGGCAGTGTGCACACTGTGTGGCACTTAGGCTAGAGATTACAAATACTTGTTATGAGTTATATTTGGAGTTGGATGTCTCTATGAAATTGTGGTGTTTGTTGGAACCATGTAGCGCTCAAGGTGACAGTGTGGGGTTATCTAGATGGGGAAGGCGAACTTTGAGGAGTGTTGTTATATCCCTACCATGGATTAGAGTGTCCAACCGGAGAGTAGTTCAGATTAGTATCATGAAGAGAAGATATTTATATGAGAGTGTTCACTAGTGATAGTATGATCCCTAGGCCTTGTTTCTAAACATTGAAACATCGTTTGCAACTACATCTGTTACATGTTTGCTTGCTTCCATCTTTATTTCAGATTGCCTTTAGTCTCTTCCTACCCGTCAAGCTCTTTTCTGGCACCGTTACCACTTATAATTATCCATACCACTTGTATTTCACTATCTCTTTGTCGAACTAGTCCACCTATACACCTGACAAGTGTATTGGGTGTGTTGGGGACAAAAGAGACTTCTTGTATCTTGGTTGCAGGGTTGCTTGAGAGGGGATACATTTGACCACTTCCTCCCTGAGTTCGATAAACCTTGGGTGATCCACTTAAGGGAAACTTGCTGCTGTTCTACAAACCTCTGCACTTGGAGGCCCAACAACTGTCTACAAGAATAGAAGTGCGTACACATCAAGCTATTTTCTAGCGCCGTTGCCAAGGAGGTAAGGTAAAAGGTACCCACATCCTCTGGCTACTAAGCTATCTTCTAGTACTGTAGCTGGTGTGTCAGTGCTCGAAGTTATTTCTTTAGATTCTGCAATTATATATTTTTGTTTCTTGTTTTTATTTTCACTAGTTAGGATTAATGGAAAAACAACAACAAAATTAGTGAGCTTTATAGTATTTATCTTGAGTTAGGACATGAAGTGTTTGAAGAGAAAATTAAAAAACTTATGGAACTTTATTTGCATGCTAATAGCAATGTTATTAGTATGGATTCTTTGAACACCATTATTACTAATGCTATGGAAAATTCTAAGCTTGGGGAAGCTGGTTTTGATGAGCATTATATTTTTAGTCCCACAAGCACGAAGGAGAAAATTTACTTTGATGATACTATGCCTCCAATATATGATGATTACAATGATGAATATGATATTTTCAGTCCACCTACTATTGAGGAGAATATTAATTATGATTACAATATGCCTCCTATATTTGATGATTATGGTGATGAGAATAATAATGATAGCTATTTTGTTGAATTTGCTCCCACTACAATTAATAAGAATGACTATGTTTATGTGGGGAGTATTAATTCTTTTATGCATGTGGCTCATGATAAGAATGTTTTATGTGATAGTTATATTGTTTTAATTTTATTCATGATGCTACTTAAAGTTATTATGAGAGAGGGAATCATGGTTTTATGTGTCTCAACAATATTAAGTTTCCCCTCTTTATGTTGAAAATTTTGAAGTTGCACTTGTTTTGCTTTCCTATGCTTGTTGCTTTGTGCTTTCATGACTTGTTTCTTTAAAAGATTATTTTTCATAGGAAGTGGGTTAGACTTAAATGTTCTTTGAATTTGCTTCTTGATGCTCTCTTTTACTTCAATTCATATTTCTTATGTGAGCATCTTCTCAAACTATCATGCCTAACTTAAAGGCATTAAAAAAGTACTTTTTGGGAGATAACCCAATATTTTTATTGAGACTTGGAAGTTATTACTTATGTAATAACCTCTCATTATCCTTTTTTATTTGATTTTTGTGCCAAGAATAACCTCTAATGAGAGGGAAGTAAGATTTGGGGAAGTGCTATCCCGAAACAAATTTTTGTGCTTCGTTATAAAGATTCGTGAAAAATCTCTGTACGTTGGTTTGAGCTGTAATTTTTTGTTCTTCTGCCCAGGTTCTTATCCAACTTTCGTTAGTTCAACACTTTTCTATTTCAGCAACATAAGGTCTTCGAAAAAAATGGTTTTTACCTGCTGGTCTGTTTTGACAGATTTCTGCCATTATTTGCATTTGTCTCTTAATCTCTTTCTCTTTGAGTTCTCTTTGATCATTTGAACTTTTTAAAGGAAGTGCTACAGTAGATTTTGTTTTAATGGAAGTTTTACTTGTGTTAAAACTGGACCAAAAGACTTATTATCTTGAGTACACTAATGTTGCTAATGAAGATTGTGTGAAGTTTTTTATGAAGGAAACTTTTAAGTGTAGAGAAGAGTAATGTGATAAGATGAAGTATGGACAAAAGCTCAAGCTTGGGGATGCCACCCGTGTCAATATCCAAGAAGTACAAGCGTCAAATCTTGGAGATGCCCAAGGCATCCCCTTCTTCATCAATAAAAATCTCAGGTTTCTTCCAAACACTTCATTTTTATTGTTTCATGCAAAGTTGTGTTGTTCTTGGAGCGTCTTTGTTTTCAGTTTTGGTTTTCGTTTTCTTACTTTGCTTAGTTTTCTTGAATAAATTGGTTGGACGCCCTCGTTCATACATTAGTTTTCAAATAAGTTGGTTTGGATTGGAAAAGAGTAGGAAATGTGCATGCTTAAGTGGTAAAAAGGAGCTTGTTTTTGACTGTGGCCTTTGCTTTGTCATGTCATGCTTGGTATTGTTTTGGCTTTATGCTTAGTGATTTTTGATGTAGCATGACATGTTATAAACAATTGAGATTGCTTAATGTTACTTGAAAGAATCATGCGTTGTTTTAGCATATTCAAGCATAGTATTTTGGTATTCTCCTTTGATGCTTTATTTGGGTTGACTTGGCGCATGCTCACACCATGTTAAGACTGTCCCAAGTCACTATAGCCTCTATGATCATTTATCTTTCGACTAGTAATATCACTTTATGCTTTCATTAATGATGTTTTGTCGCTTTGCATGATTCTGGCCATTATTGCTCTCTTAGTTGGTTGCTCCTAGTCTTTTGCTAGCCTCCATAACCAAGTATGAGTTCCACTCATGCATCCAACTCCAAATAAAACCAAAGTTATTCCAAAGAGTCCACCATACCTACCTATTAGCATTTTCTATTCCAAGTATATTCATGTTTTTGTTTACCTTCCGAATTAAACTTGTTATGTGAAAATTAGAGATTAAAGCTCTCATGAACTTGCTGGCACACTTTACTTTTCTTGCCCCTAATAAACTTGAACCATTGTGTCATCTATGTTGTATATGCTTGCACTTATATGTTGGGGATTAGCAGAACCATGCTGTCATTGGGAACGCTTTCAATATTGCACCTATACATTGTGCCCAGTTGATATCATGCTCTTTTGCTTATGGATGTCGTGGTGTGAAATGAAAGGGCAGCTTGTAAGTCCATGGAGTTATGTATGTGTGTTAGAGAAATGCCTGGGCCGCTAGCCTAATCCATGCCTAATCATGGTGGAAACCTGCAGTGTAACCATAATGAGCAATCTATGAAGCATTCTTCTTATAAAAAAGAGATAGAGATTGAGAAAAAAGAAAAAAAAGATGAGAAAAGAGGAAAGAGAGAAAAAAAACACCATTTTCCCATGGTAAATAAGAAGATGCTCAGATGGTTATTGTCTGCTTGCCTTGTCATTTTGATATGGGGATTCTTCCGTATCATCGGGCAAGGGGTACCCCGTTGACGGTTCTCTATGATACACATGTACTTACTATGACAAGAACTTACCGGTAACTAAACTTGAGTAGCATGAGGAGTGGCCCTCGTATTCAAGGGACATGAGATTTCCAACTTATACTTTGTCAAGCATATACTCCATAGTTTGATCACTTTAACCTTGATCACTTCAAGATGCTTATGATAGGGGCAATGAGAGCTGAAAGCTAATAAGTACCATAATTTTTGGAAGCTCTTTAGGAGACTTGAATCCCTGCTTCCTTCTACGAATGCCTTTCTTTTACTTTTATGTTGAGTCTCCATCTTCTATCTTTATGCACCTATTAAGAGAGCATAGTGGCATTCTTAGTTTAATGTGCATTGTCCTAAGACTTGTTGATTGATGTATAACTTTGATATTTGCTTGTTCTTAAACTATTTGTATCCAGTCACCCTTATGAACTTTGAAGGTGTCCTATGCATTTATGTTTTGCTACACTATGAGGGACAAGTTGAATACCAGTCTCATTATGTTTTCTATATGTGAAATAAACAAACGTCTCTCAAAGCATTGTTATTCATGAATCTTTTGTTTGTACCTTTTCATGTTACAACGTAGTTGCTATGTCTTATTGTTAGAACTATATCTTTCATGCTATGTTTAAGTACTATGATCCCAGCTATCAATGTTTTACAAATACCTTGATTAAGATTATGATGGTGCATGTCACCTCAAAAATTATTCTTTCTTTTTATCACTTACCTACTCGAGGATGAGCAGGAGTTAAGCTTTGGGATGTTGATGTTCCATGCTTGTTTTATATCTACTTTCTTATGTTTTGTCCACACTTTGGAGTACTTTTACACATTTTCTGGAACTAACCTATTAACAAGATGCCATAGTGCCAGTTGCCTGTTTTCTTCTGTTTTTGGTTCCAGAAAAGCTAGAAAATGAATATTCTCGGAATTGGACCGGACAAAAGCCAAAGTTGATATTTTACCGGAAGACTCACGGATCCAGAAGACGAGATGGAGAGGGGCCAGGGGCTGGCCACACCATGTGGTGGCGCGGGTCCCCCTGGCCGCGCCACCAGGTGGTGTGGGCCCCCGGTCCACCCTCTGGCATCGCCTCTTCGCCTATAAGAAGCCTCCCCGATGAGAAAACCCTAAATCATCGCATCTTCATAGTGAGCAATCTATGAAGCATTCTTCTTATAAAAAAGAGATAGATATTAAGAAAAAGAAAAAAAGAGATGAGAAAAGATGAAAGAGAGAAAAAAGCACCATTTTCCCATGGTAAATAAGAAGATTGCTGAGATGTACATTGTCTGCTTGCCTTGTCATTTTGATTATGGGATAGCTCCTGTATCATGTGCAAGGGGTACCCCGTTGGCGGTTCTCTATGATACACATGTACTTACTATGACAAGAACTTACCGGTAACTAAACTTGAGTAGCATGAGGAGCGGCCCTCGTATTCAAGGGACATGAGATTGCCAACTTATATTTTGTCAAGCATATACTCCATACTTTGTTCACTTTAACCTTAATCACTTCAAGATGCTTATGATAGGGGCAATGAGAGCTGAAAGCTAATAAGTACCTTAATTTTAGAATCTCTTTATGAGACTTGAATCCCTGGTTCCTTCTATGAAGGCCTTTCTTTTAGTTTTATGTTGAGTCTCCATCTTTTATCTTTATGCACCTATTGAGAGAGCATAGTGGACATTCTTAGTTTAGTGTGCATTGTCCCAAGACTTGTTGATTGATGCATAACTTTGATATTGCTTGTGCTTAAACTATTTATATCTAGTCACCCTTATGAACTTTGAAGGTGTCCTGTGCATTTATGTTTTGCTACACTATGAGGGACAAGCTAAATACCATTCTCATTATGTTTTCTTTATGTGAAACAAACAAACGTATTGCAAAGCATTGATATTCATAAATCTTTTGTTTGTACCTTTTCATGCTACAACATAGTTGCTATGTCTTATTGTTAGAACTATATTTTTCATGCTATGTTAGAGTACTATGATCCCAGCTATCAATGTTCTACAAATACTTTGATCAAGATTATGATGGTGCATGTCATCTCAAAAATTATTCTTTTCTTTTTTATCACTTACCTACTCGAGGACGAGCAGATGTTGATACGTTGCAAACATATCTATAATTTTTGATGTTCCATGGTTGTTTTATATCTACTTTCTTATGTTTTTTCCACACTTTGGAGTATTTTTATACACTTTCTAGGGCTAACCGTTTAACAAGATGCCACAGTGCCAGTTGCCTGTTTTCTGCTGTTTTTGGTTCTAGAAAAGCCAGAAAATGAATATTCTCGGAATTGGACAGGATAAAAGCCAAAGTCGATATTTTACCAGAAGACTCACGGAGCCAGAAGATGAGAGGGAGAGGGGCTAGGGGCTGGCCACACCATGTGGTGGTGCGGTTCCCCCTGGCCGCACGACCAGGTGGTGTGGGCCCCTGGTCCACCCTCCGACATCGCCCCTTCGCCTATAAGAAGCCTCCCGATCAGAAAACCCTAAAGAATCCAGCCTCCAGCCACGAAAAGTTCCACAGCGCCGCCGCCACCAAAGGGGAGATTCGGGGGACAGAAAGTCTTTGTTCCGGCACCCTGCCGGGATGGGGAAGTGCCCCCGGAGCCATCTCCATCAATCTTCACCACCATCTCCATCATCTTTGCTGATTCCCATGATGATGAGGGAGTAGTTCTTCCTCGAGGCTAAGGGCTCTACCGGTAGCTATGTGTTCATCTCTCTCTCTATGCGTGATCATATTGTGATCATGAGCTTTGTAATCAAGTAGATCTACATTGCTACTCAAGTCTTTAATAGATCTCTGATCTCCCGATGTGTGTGAAGTTGATAGTGTGCACACCGTGTGGCACTTAGGCTAGAGATTACAAATACTTGCTATGAGTTATATTTGGAGTTGGATGTCTCTATGAAATTGTGGTGTTTGTTGGAACCATCTAGCGCTCAAGGTGATAGTGTGGGTTATCTAGATGGGGAAGGCGAACTTTGAGGAGTGATGTTATAGCCCTACCATGGATTAGAGTGTCCAACCGGAGAGTAGTTCAGAATAGTATCATGAAGAGAAGATATTTATATGAGAGTGTTCACTAGTGAAAGTATGATCCCTAGGCCTTGTTTCTAAACATTGAAACACCGTTTGCAACTACATCTGTTACATGTTTGCTTGCTTCCATCTTTATTTCAGATTTCCTTTAGTCTCTTCCTACCCGTCAAGCTATTTTTTGGCACGTTACCACTTATAATTATCCATACCACTTATATTTCACTATCTCTTCACCGAACTAGTGCTCCTATACACCTGACAAGTGTATTGGGTGTGTTGGGGACACAAGAGACTTCTCGTATCTTGATTGCAGGGTTGCTTGAGAGGGGATACCTTTGACCACTTCCTCCCCGAGTTCGATAAACCTTGGGTGATCCACTTAAGGGAAACTTGTTGCTGTTCTACAAACCTCTGCACTTGGAGGCCCAACAACTGTCTACAAGAATAGAAATGCGTAGACATCATCCTCCGAGATATTTTTTACGGAGTTCTTGATGATGGACCACCTCTGGATGTACGAGCACAGCGACTCGCTGGACCTTTGATGGCAGCCTCTTAGTTCTTCGATTGACGCAGGCCTTTTATAGGTGCCCTTGAAGTTGCGCACGAAGCTGTAGACTAGCTCCTCCCAACTGCGAATTGATCCATGCGGGAGATTGTTGAGCCACGCGTGAGCACCGCCTTGTAGCTGTAGCTACAGGCATTGCATTGCCGTGCTTGAGCTTCCGCTGTGTAGCCTGACAGAGGAGATGTGATCCTCCAGCCAGATCTTTGAGTCCTGCAAGCTGTCAAATTTCGGGTTCTCTGATAGGAGTTTGAACCCCTTAGGCATTCGCTTCTGCCTGATGGCTCTACTGAAATATCTGGCGCCGTAGAGCTCCACCTCGTTATCTTCCGAGTCAGTCGAAAGAGCGCGCCTCTCCTACATCTTCTCGACCTTGCACTGCGTGATGTCATCACGCACGTCGTAGTCGCGGTCGTGCCGCTGTGAGCGACGTCGCTGTGACAGATCGTGGTTGTCGTCGCTGGAGGAGTACGAGTAGTAGTATTTTTCCGAAGTTTTACCTTTCTTTGGCTCCAGTGTTGGCTCCTTGACGAGGGCAGCTTTGACTAGCCCTAGGCTTGCGATCATAGATCGGTTCATGGCGGCTCGCGGATCACCAGCTGGCGGCTGGTTGTTGAGGAGGTACATGGTGGCTGTCTTCGGGAGCACGTTGCCCCACGTATCCACCTTCATAGAGCAGAAGTCGAGGACTTTTGCGGCTTCTTCGTGCTCCTTGTCGGTGAGGTGAGCTGATGGCCCAAAATATCTCGAGCTCGTTGGGGAACCCCAAGAGGAAGGTATGATGAGCACAACAGCAAGTTTTCCCTCAGTTATGAAACCAAGGTTATCGAACCAGTAGGAGCAAGGAAAAACCTCCAAGGTGTTGCTAGCTGGCCTTTGGCAGGGCGCACTACCGGTGCTAGCAGCAACGTGGAAACCTGCACAACACAACCATAGAACTTTGCCCCCAACTTACAGTGAGGTTGTCAATCTCACCGGTTTTGCTGAAAACAAAGGATTGAACGTATTGTGTGGAAGAAACTAATAGTTTGCAGAAAGTAAACAGAAAGCAGTAAACAGTTGTAGATTGATGGTAAAAGAAAGGACCGGGGTCCATAGTTCACTAGTGGTGGCTCTCCTTAAGATAGATGACATGTTGGGTGAACAAATTACAGCGGGGCAATTGACAAACATCGAGAAAGCAATATGCATATACTAAACATCTTGACTCCTTTGAGATTTGATTGGGCATTACAACATTATAGATAGACCGTAATCCAACTGCATCTATGACTAATAATCCAACTTCAGGTTATCATCCAAACCCCCTCCAGTATTAAGTTGCAAGAAACAGATAATTGCATTACGCATTGCATGTAAAGTAAACAATACGATTGTTCTATGAACAAAGGATTGTTGTTTTCTCCCTAGTAGCAATAGCACATCTAGTACCTTAGAGATTTCTATCACTTCCCCAGATTACTAGAGGCATGAACCCACTATCGAGCATAAATACTAACTCTTGGAGTTGCTAGCATCTACTTGGCCAAGATAGCTACTAACAACAAAAAGCATGCAAGATCACAAATAACAAAGACATGATAGAATCAATAATCAATATGAAATAGTATCTCAATATCCATCGGATCCCTGTAAACACAACATGTAGGATTACAAATAGATGATCTTGATCATGAACGAAGCTCACAAGATCTAAACATGATAGCACAAAGGAGATGAACCAGCCATCTATCTACTACATGGACCCGTACTCCAAGGATGAACTACTCACGCATCATGCTAGAGGCTTGCATGGTGATGAAGAAGGCCTCTAGGGTGAATTCTCCCCTCTGGCAGGGTGCATGGAAGAGCTTCAGATCCCTCCTGATCTAGGGATGGAGATGACGGCGGCTACAGACTCTTTTGTGGAATTTTGATCAGGTAGTTACGGTTTCTGTATCGGAGGCGATATATAGGCGAAAGGGGAGGCAGAGGGGGTGCCCTAGGTGGCCAGACCACCCCCTGGCGTGGGCCAGGCCTGGCCGCGCGGCCAGGTGGTGTGGCCAGCCCCTGGCCCCTCTCCGTCTTGTATTTTGGCTCCGTGTCCCCCTCGGTGAAAAACTGACGTTGGCTTTTGTCCCGTCCAATTCCGAAAATATTCATTTCCTGACTTTCCTGGAACCAAAAACAGCAGAAAACAGGCAACTAGCACTATTTCATCTTGTTAATAGGTTATTCCAAGAAAGTGTATAAAAATTACTCCAAAGTGTGGACAAAACGTAAGAAAGTAGATAAAACCAAGCATGGAACATCAAAAATTATGGATATGTTAGCAACGTATCAACATCCCCAAGCTTAACTCCTTCTCGTCCTCGAGTAGGTAAGTGATAAAAAGAAAGAATAATTTTTGAAGTTACATGCACCATCATAAACTTAATCAAAGTATTTGTAAAAAATTGATAGCTGGGATCATAGTACTTCAACATAGCATGAAAGACAAAGTTCTAACAATAAGACATAGCAACTATGTTGCAACATGAAAAGGCACAAACAAAAGATTCATGAATTACTATGCTTGGCAAGACGTTTGTTTGTTTCACATAAATAAAACATAGCATAGTGGCATTCAGCTTGTCCTTCATAGAGTAGCAAACATAAATGCATAGGACACCTTCAAAGTTCATAAGAGTGACTAGATACAAATAGTTTAAGGACAAGCAATATCAAAATTATGCATCAATCAACAAGTCTTGGGACAATGCACATAGAACTAAGAATGGACACTATGCTCTCAAAGTAGGTGCATAAAGATAGAAGGTGGATACTCAACATAAAAGTAAAAGAAAGGCCTTCATAGAAAGAAGTAGGGATTGAAGTTTCATAAAGAGCTTCCAAAAATTATGGTACTTATTAGCTTTCAGCTCTCATTGCCCCTATCATAAGCATCTTTAGGTGATTATGGTTAAAGTGACACCACGAAGAGGATATGCTTGACAAGTTATAAGCTGAAATCTCATGCCCCTTACTTACGAAAACCGAACCTCATGCTACTAACCTTTAGTCACAAGTAAGCTCTTGTCATTGTAAGTACATATGTATCATAGAGAACCGCCAATGGGGTACCCCTTGCACATGATACAGGAGCTATCCCATAATCAAAATGATAAGGCAAGCAGACAATGAGCATCTCAGCGATCTTTTTATTTGCTATTTGTATAGGTTTTTATTGAGGATGCTTCATAGAGTGCTCATTATGGTTATGCTGCAAGTTTCCACCATGATTAGGCATGGCTTAGGCTAGCGGTCCAGGCATTTCTCTAACACACATACAAACTCCATGACCTTACAAGTTCCCCTTTTATTTCACACCGCCGGGATCCATAAGCAAAGGAACATGATATCAACTAGGTACAATGTACAAGTACAATGTTGAAAGAGTTCCCTATGATACATGGTTCTGCTAACTTCAACTTATTAAGCGCAAGAATATACGCAACAAAGATGGACGCAATGGTTCCAGTTTATTAAGTGTAAGAAAGTAAAGTGTGCCATCAAGTTCGTGAGAGCTTTAATCACTAATTTTCACATAACAAGTTTAATTCGGAAGGTAGATAAAAACATGAATATACTTGGAATAGAAAATGTTAATAGGTAGGTATGGTGGACTCTTTGGAATAACTTGGTTTTAGGAGTTGGATGTATGAGTGGAACTCATACTTGGTTATGGAGGCTAGCAAAAGAGTGGGAGTGACCAACTAAGAGAGCAATAATGGCCATAATCATGCAGAGCGACAAAACATCATTAATCAAAGCATAAAGTGATATTGCAAGTCGAAAACTAAAGTATCATAAAGGCTATGGTGACTTGGGATAGTTATAACATGGTGTGAGCATGCGCCCAGTCAACCCAAATAAAGCATCAAAGGCGAATACCACAATACTATGCTTTAATATGCTAAAACAACGCATGATTCTTTCAAAGGCACATTAAGCAATCTCAAATGTTTATAACAAGTCATGCTATAGGAAAGATCACTAAGCATAAATCCAAAACAATATCAAGCATGGCATGACAAAGCTTAGGCCACAGTCAAAAACAAGCTCCTTTTACCACTTAAGCATGAACTTTTCCTACTCTTTTCCAATCCAAACCAAACTATTTGAAAACCAATGCATGAAAGAGGGGGTCCAATCAATTTATTCAGAAAACTCAGAAAACTAAGCAAACAAAAACCAAAAAAAAAAAACAAAGACGCTCCAAGGACAACACAACTGTGCATGAAACAATAAAAATGAAGTGTTTGAAGGAAACCTGGGATTTTTATTGATGAAGAAGGGGATGCCTTGGGCATCCCCAACCTTTGACGCTTGTACCTCTTGAATATTTCTTGGGGTGACATGGGGTGGCATACCCAAGCTTGAGATTTAGTCCATTCTTCATCTCATTACATCATTTTCTCGATACACCTAAAAATTTTCCTTCATAGAAACTTCACACAATCTTTATTAGCAACATTAGTGCACTTCAAGATAATAAGTCTTTAGGTTCAGTTTCAACACCAATAAAACTTCTATTAAAACACAAGCTACTGTAGCACTTCCCTTAAAAATCTCAATTCCCCAAAAGAACTCAAAAAGGAACCAACAAGAAGCAAATGCAAATAATGGCAGAAATCTGTCAAAATAGACCAGCATGTAAAAACCAATTTTTCCGAAGACCTTCTGTTACTCAAATCAAAAAGTGTTGAACTAACGAAAGTTAGAAAACAACCTGGGGCAGAAGCAAAAAAAATCATGCCTCAAAACGACGTACAGAGATTTTACACGAATGTTTACGGTGAAGCGCAGAAATCTGTTTCGGGACAGCAACTTTCCCAATCATTACTTCTCTCTCATTAGAGGTTACTCTTGGCACAAAAAGCAAACAAAAAGTATAAGGAGAGGTTATTACAGAGGTAATAACTTCCAAGACTCATCTAAAAATTTTGGGTTATCTCCCAATAAGTACTTTTCTTTAACGCCTTTAAGTTAGGCATGATAGTTTGAGAAGATGCTCACATAAGAAATATGAATTGGAGTAAAAGAGAGCACCAAGGAGCAAATTCAAAACACATTTAAGTCTAACCCACTTCCTAAGCATAGGAATCTTGTATGCAAATAAATTCACAAAGAACAAAGTGACAAGGATAGGAAGATAAAACGAGAGTAACTTCAAAACTTTCAGCAAATAGAGAGTTGTTTCAGTACCATGAAAACTTTTACAACCATATTTTCCTCTCTCATAATAATTTTCAGTAGCCTCATGAATAAACTTAGTAATATAACTATCACATAAATCATGCTTTTCATGATCTACAAACACACAATTTTATCAAGCTTAGAAATAGTAGTATTAAAACCTTCAAACCCACTTTTAACAAATTTATAACAAGATGACTGATCAATCTCATTTTCAATAGTAGTACAATTAATATTATCAACCAATATAGGACCATCATCTAGAGCTTTATTATAAACATTTTCAAAAGAATCCTCAGGAACATAACATTCAACCTCCTTTACTAAGCATGGGGGACAATCAAATATTGTAAGGGGTAAAGAGTTACTCTCATTAGAAGGTATGAATGGGTAGATCCATTCTTCCGCCTCTGGATCATCACTCTCCTCCTCTTTTTCATCTAATGAGCTTCCAGTTTCAGCAATTTCTTCTTACATAGGCTCCTGCAAGGCATTTGTCTCCTCCGTTGGTGGAGAGCATCTATTAAGATATTCAAGAATATAGCCATTTTCTTCCTTGTAATTATCTAAGAAAATTTAAGTATATCATAAACCTCATATTTATAAGGTGCATCGTCAATATTTTTAAGCAAATAAGCTAGTTCGAATACACCCTTCCAAGAAATAAATTCTTCAATTTGTTCCACATCATAAAAGTCATAATTTCCCTTAAGATAAGAAGATATGGTAAATCATCATTATACTCACATTGAAAAGGGAGGTGTTTATACCTCTTACAGCAAAAAGATTTATCAAAGCAATAAGTAACATTATAAGTAGAGCACACGTTTCTAGCAATTGTATACAATTTATCAATTTGTTCCCACAAGTGTTTCCCTTTTTGTGACAAGCGGTGTTCCTTATAATAATATTTTTGTTCTTCCGTGAACCCACCTTGCCAATTAGATTCATTTTCAAATAAACTAACCATGGATAGAAAGCATGATAAAGCAAGACAATAATAGACCAACGAAAATAACAACTATAGTAGGAACTAATTTTTTTATATTTTTGATAAAAAAGAACAAGGAAACAAAGAAGAAATAAACTAAGCAAAACAAATAAAATAAAGTAAAGAATTTGGTTATGAGGTATGCCCTTGTGAAGATGTCCTTGACTCCCCGGCAATGGCGCCAGAAAAAGTACTTGATGGCCCAAAATATCTCGAGCTCGTTGGAGAACCCCAAGAGGAAGGTATGATGAGCACAGCAGCAAGTTTTCCCTCAGTTATGAAACGAAGGTTATCGAACCAGTAGGAGCAAGGAAACACCTTCAAGGTGTTGCTAGCTGGCCTTTGGCAGGGCGCACTACCGGTGCTAGCAGCAACGTGGAAACCTGCACAACACAACCACAGAACTTCGCCCCCAACTTATAGTGAGGTTGTCAATCTCACCGGTTTTGCTGAAAACCAAGGATTAAACGTATTGTGTGGAACAAAGTAATAGTTTGCCGAAAGTAAACAGAAAGCAGTAAACAGTTGTAGATTGATGGTAAAAGAAAGGACCGGGGTCCATAGTTCACTAGTGGTGGCTCTCCTTAAGATAGATGACATGTTGGGTGAACAAATTACAACGGGGCAATTGACAAACATCGAGAAAGCAATATGCATATACTAAAAATCTTGACTCCTTTGAGATTTGATTGGGCATTGCAACATTATACATAGACCGTAATCCAACTGCATCTATGACTAATAATCCACCTTCAGGTTATCATTCGAACCCCCTCCAGTATTAAGTTGCAAGCGATAGATAATTGCATTACGCATTGCATGTAAAGTAAACAATACAATTGTTCTATGAACAAACGATTGTTGTTTTCTCTCTAGTAGCAACAGCACATCTACTACCTTAGAGATTGCCATCACTTCCTCAGATTACTAGAGGCATGAACCCACTATCGAGCATAAATACTAACTCTTGGAGTTGCTAGCATCTACTTGGCCAATATAGATACTAACAACGGAAAGCATGCAAGATCACAAATAACAAATACATGATAAAATCAATAATCAATTTGAAATAGTATCTCAATATCCATCGGATCTCCGCAAACACAACATGTTGGATTACAAATAGATGATCTTGATCATGAACGAAGCTCACAAGATCTACACATGATAGCACAAAGGAGAAGAACCAGCCATCTAGTTACTACATGGACCCGTAGTCCAAGTATGAACTACTCATGCATCACGGCGGAGGCTTGCATGGTGATGAAGAAGGCCTCTAGGGTGAATTCTCCCCTCCGGCAGGGTGCCGGGAAGACCTTCGGATCCCTCCCAATCTAGGGATGGAGATGACGGTGGCTACAGACTCTTTCGTGGAATTTTGATCGGGTACTTAGGGTTTCTGTATCGGAGGTGATATATAGGTGAAAGGGGAGGCCGAGGGCGTGCCCTAGGTTTCCATACCACCCCTTGGCACGGCCCAGGCCTGGCCACACGGCCAGGTTGTTTGGCCAGCCCCTGGCCCCTCTTCGTCTCGTATTCTGGCTCTGTGTCCCCCTCGGTGAAAAACAGACTTTTTCTTTTGTCCTGTCCAATTCCAAGAATATTCATTTTCTGACTTTCCTGGAACCAAAAACAGCAGAAAACATGCAACTGGCACTGTGGCATCTTGTGAATAGGTTAGTCCAAGAAAGTGTATAAAAAGTACTCCAGAGTGTGGACAAAACATTAAAAAGTAGATAAAACCAAGCATGGAACATCAAAAATTATGGATACGTGAGCAACGCATCATGGGCCATTCGAGATCGACGTTTGGCAGCCACGTAGTCATTTCCCTTGGAAGAGGATCCTCTCATGGAGGAAAGCTGAGCCCGTCGGAGGCTCGACTTGTCTGCTTCTTTTCTGCGCTCGTCGAGTTGCGCAATTGCTTGCTGCTAGCGCTTGTAGTCCTCGTTGAGCAGCCAGTGGTAGCCCATCAGCATCTGTTGCGATGAGCCTAGGGGGAGAGGATTACCCGGCAGAGCCTCACGACAGCGGGCCCACTCGTTATCTTTGAGTTTGATCAGCATGCGCTCCTTGATGTGCCCATTCACCATGAGGTTCGGGTTCCTGTCCGTTCCGTTGTTGCCGGGAGAACCGTTGATGGGCGTGCCATTGGTGGGAGCGCCGTTGGTGGGGCACAGTTGGTGGGACCACCGTTCCCGCCATTGGATGGACCGGTGCCAGTGTTGTCGCGATTGACACCGGTGTCGCCTATGTTGATGACGACGCACATGAAGTGATTGGGGAAGCTGTTTCTCCCACAACTCTCAGATCCGGAGCCGCTTGTTATGGACCAGGTCACCCAGATCGGATTCATGATTGCTATCGCCGTCCGTACTGCCAACTATTGTTGGGGCATTGAGCTTGCTTAGGGTGCCGATTGGTGGTGGAAACCATGATGATGGAGCAATAACGGGAACCATCGGCTGATCAGGGAGGTAAAGTGTGCCCAACTGACCAACTTGGAAGCGTAAGCTCCCGATCGCCAGGTTGATCCCATCACCCACGGACTCGAAAGTCGGGCGAGTGGCCGGCGTGTGGACGGTGAATTCGAAAGCACCGAAGAGCTGGCAAATTTCTGTTGTTGCAGAGTTGTAGATCGCGGTTGAAGGGGCCAAATAAGCCACGACATCAGCACTCCCAGTTCCCACAGACGGCACCAATTGACGAGGGTTTAACTCGTCAATGCCCATTGTTATGGACTTGGGATTTAGAGAAGGAGGGGCGCTAGAGGCATCAATTGGCTAGCAAACAAGCACACGTGGACGCAAGATTTACCCAGGTTCAGGCCACGTAGAGGTCCCTACTCCTTCTTGTATACTCTTGGAATTATCGAGGGAGTCGAAAGTTACAGGGAGTGCATAGATGCAACCTGGCGATGGTTGTGGTAACTATGGTTGCGATTGTCCTCCTCGCCGCCCCTCCTAGCCTTTATATAGATAGGCTAGGTCTCAGGTAGCAGGACGAGTCGGTTAGAGATTAGGGTTTGTCCCTTTAAACTTTCTATCTTAAGCTTCTTCTTGTGCTACAAGCAATCGGAGTTTCCGTGAGTCACCTGAGTCCTATATTGGGCCTTGGCAACACTGTGGGATTCTGCGGTATCTGGACCATATATGCCAAACTCGAGTACCTGTAGGGTATGCCCACATCACTTTTAGAATCCAAACTAGACATTCTAAACACTTTCAAAAACTTTTCCCTGAAACATTTAGATAACAATGTTCATTGAACAAATCAATCTATATTGATAGATTTCCACTGTTCAATGCCTCATTCAAATTTCATCGAATATTCACATACTCCTATGTTGTCGCGCTCCCACTCAAAGTGTCATATACATCCGAGGTCAGGATTTCTTCTCAACTCCCACTCAAAATATCTTATACCCATATTAAGATAAGACTACTAAGATCCCACTCAATGTTATCTAAATGTAGGATTTCTCAATATTTTGGCAATTTCCAAAATTCCTTGATTATCTATCAAACTGAGAATTCCTATTATGAAACATATAACACCTACCTAATTTTTAAAAGATGTTTGTTGTACCTATTACAACTTAGTTTCGACAATCTCACCACCAATCTCCAGATTACAGTATGTGCTTATGTAAATCCAACAGAATTAGGCATGGCCACATCTTGTGGTCAATTTCTTGAATTTCTCCAATACTTTTTGTGACAAATCGATCCTTCAAAGTCTTCCATTTAGGCTACATTTCTTCTTATGACTTTGCAATCATTTAGAAGATTATGAAAATAACCTTTTGTTAATGAGATCATGTAACATATTACTTTGAAATCTCAAATGTAACTTAAATACATGATTTCATGATTCTCGATCATTTCTCGTACTTGGGTCCATCATGCTTCTTCGTAGCTCGCAAGTATGCCATGTTTCAACAACATGATAAATAAATCAACAATATAATCCTGCTACGATAGAATATATTTTGAATCCTACTTTCCTTAGTAAAAGTATTACCTAAAACATTATGATCTATATCATTAGTTTCTCCTTGAATTATAGAGTCCATCTTCTAGAAAAAATTCCATTGCACCATTCTCATAATTGAAGGTAAGGTCAAAACACCTTATTTAAACTTTTACTCTCTTCCTACTAATGTCCTTTGTTAGAAAAACACTTCTCTTGACAAAGTACCAAGTCAGGCAATACCAGTTTTTCCCTCCTTTTGTCTGGAAGATGTATTCATAGTTTCCTTAGAATACCCTACAAAAACTTTATTCATCACAATTTCAGTATTATTGAAATCTCAAGAAACTCAAATGTGCCATAACCTGTTATGGTGTTGTTTGCACGAATCTTCAGATGTTCCCTATGAGTGTTTTGCTATTTGTAATGTTAATGCTAAACGATACTTCAGCCTTTAGAAGAGGTCAGATCTAGACCATATGTATCCTATGTTGTATGATTACGATGTCCTGGATATATCAATAGTTTTGGTGTATCCAAATTTCGTAATTTGTGAAACACCTTCACAAGTCTTTATGCCACAATAACTTGAATACTAAGTCATTTTGATAAAATCACCAAGACCTTGGTATTGTAGTCAATCCAATACATTTTGGTCATTTTTTTGCACATTAGTTATAAATGTTTATCATTAAGCTTCTTGAATAATCGTCTTGCTAGAAGCAGGACATACTGATAAGATCTCACACTCACTATGATTACAAAATTTATTTGAAACAATTAATCTAGACGATAAATGTAGAGGGATCGTGTTCATCGATCTTCAATAGCTTGAATGTCTTCAACACGCAACTATTGCCTCTTTAGCAAGCTCTCATGCAGATGATCATGTTGTCATAAACATAAAACGAGTATCAACATACATGGTGGACCGCAATAATTATTTGCTTGAATCATCATTGATGTGCACCACCAGAGTCTTTGAGTTGGACATAAACTCATGAAAGGTGAACAATTATCCTATCATGATGTATTCCTTGGCGATTGTCAACACCCGGATTTTTAATCCCCGATGCCCGTTATGCCATACCTCGCAATCCCAGGATTACCATTTTTGCGAGACATAACGGATTGGATATCATAGTACATCATCCATTACAAAGCATACATAAGATCTTACACAAATAAGGATCTCATGATCCAGGATTAATACAACAAGCAGCGGAAATAAAAGATAAGCGTAGCGGTGGGTCCATCTTCAGGGGCACAGGCAATGCTGACGAAGGCAGATAGTCCTAGTTATCATAGCCGTCCTGCTGGCCATCATCTTGGTAATATCCTTCATAGTCTGTCCATGAGAAGAGCCAGGGACAAAAGCCATGAGTACTCTTTAAGTACTCGCAAACTACCACTAACAAGTAATATAGTGCTAAGTTAAAGTGTTAACTCTATGTTTAACTACAAGGTTAAGTTTGAAACCTAAGCTGAGTTCTGAAGCAAAGAAAGATAAAATAAAGTTCTAGAATCACTTAAGTTGGGAAGCTATTGTCATAAACACAACCTTATTGTGGTCAAGTCAAGATTCATCATTCATTTCATAAGTCATTTTGAAAACATCTGACAACGAAATAGTATGGCCATTCCAACTGTCCATAACCGCGGACGCGGCTATTCGAATAGTTTGACACTCTGCAGAGGTAGTACACTTTCACCACAAGATTCGATAAATCTGTCAGGGATAACCCTGAATCATCATACTTAGCATGCAGATAATCAAACATAACCTTCCCTTTACACACCCTAGTATAAGCACCTCTCCTATGAGCATGGCCTCCCAACCATGACCATCAGTCATCTTGGGCACTGCATAGGTGGACAACATTGAGAGGTAGCCTTAGCTCAAACCTCTCCTACGAGGGAACTAATACTAATGCATATAAACTTCCGGCTAAGCCTTACCCAATTCAGGTATTGTGGTTGTATGGTAAATTTAGAATGGTATCGCATCCGAATCCAACCATCAATTTTATTAAAAGGGTTAAGGCTCATGCCTCATCATTTTCATCATCATAAACCATTTGTGTTTCTCAACACATGTCAAAACATCTCAAAAGAATGACTCATCATCTCAAGGTTTTCATAATTCATTTTCACCAAGTACTCCCATCTAAAGTGACTCAAGTTTTTATCTACTCTAAACTGCTAAGTTAAGAGTGTTCACTAAGGTGGAAATGATGGGATCAATCTCATGCCATAGAATGACATCTAAGGGATTCTATATAGGCCAAGTTTTATACTCTTTATCCTACCTTCAAAACAAGTAAAGAACTTTGGGTAAAGTAAAGGAAGTAAAGCTTGAAAATAATACTTGGATTAAGTATTAGTCAAGGGGGTATAACTCAAGCATGCCTAAAGCATCTTTGCTAAACCATCTAGTTCCATCCTAGCTTGCTAAGCATTATACTTGCAAGTGTTAGCTTGCATTGTTAATGGTGGCTTGCCTTGGTTGGTGCAGTGGTTGAAGTTTTCTTCTTCTTCTTCTTGGTAGAACTCCTCCTCCTCGAAAGCTTGGTCGGTACTATCGTCTATAAATACATACGGAGTACACAATCACCAAACAATACTTAACTAGTCTAATTAGCATTCTAAGCCACACATTTGATGATCTATTATCATCACATGCATCACAAGTTTACTTCAATAGTTTCACTCTTTTTAAATTAGAAAAGTAATTTCTACTCATTGAAAAATTAACTAAGATTTAATATTCACCACTTAAAATATGGGATCATGTGGAAACATGTCATCACCACATATTCTAACATGTGGGAATGTGATTTAAGCGTTGCATCATAATTACTTTGGTTTAAGTTCATTATTTAATGATTTAAAGTGACTAGAAATGCCTCTATAGCATTATTTTGGTACTAGTCCAAAGTCACTTCATGTAAACTTTAATATTATTACATATTTAGATAGGCATGATGAAATGTGATTTTTGAGAGTTGGAATCAACTCAAAATCTATCTTAGTTGATTTTATAAAAATGTTGCAAGGTGCAAATGCTTCTGTTTTATTATTTTTACTAGGAGAGATATATAACTCTAATTGAATTAAATCCAACGGTCTTCGATAGATCATTTCAATACCTTTCAGGCAAAATTGGTTTCATGCAATTTGGATTTGTAAATCTATCTGGATTGATTTTCAAACTCAAAGACAGAACTAAGTTTAAACTTAAAAGGAAAATACTAATTCAAACTAACTGGGTCGCGCGAGAAACTCTAACGGGCCGGCCCAGTGTCACTCCGCAGTGCTGGGCTCAGCTGACGGGGGGTCACCAGTCAGTGGCTCATAACGCGCGAAGCGGTACGAGGCGATGTGGGACGTCTAATTAGAGTGGGGATCAATGGTTGTGGATCATCATCGACGACGGACCTGTCGCCGGCGAGATCTAACCCTAGCGGCTCGGTGGGGGTGCATAGGGGGCGTACCAGGGCTCCATCGACGACGGCGAGGTGGGCGAACGGTCTGGTGGTAGACGACGAGCTCAAGGACGGTCAAGGCAGCTCTAAGGGTGGTCGCAATCAGCGGCGCCCTTCTCCTCTAGAGGCGGCCTACTCCCGTACAATTCCGGCGAGCTTCTGCTCCCTGTGCTCCGGCTAGAGGTGTGGGACGATCAATGAGGTGAGGGGAGTTGAGTGGTGTGCTGCAAATGGCTGGGGGTGCCCTTCTTTTATAGGCTCGACGGTGAGACCGAGAGGGATGGGCAGGTGACGGTGGCGACATGGCTATGGGCGGCTAGCAGCATGACTTAGGGTGGCGATCGACGCGCGGTCTCCTGGCGGTGCTCTAGGATTTAATGCGGGCTTAGGGGCGGTGGTATGCGGTCGGGCCGAGCTGGCGCTCTGAGCGGCAGAGACGGCGGTGTCCACGGCGAGCGGTGGCTGTGGTGCGTTGGGCGGCGAACGAGCATGTCCGGCGTGCTCCCTGGGTCGTGGCGAAGCGGTGGGCGCGGGATGCGGTCGAGTGGCGGCTTGTGCACGCGTGTCGGGTGCGGCGCTCTGGCGCGTGCTCGGCATGGCGTGGTGGCACTGGGCGCGGGGTTTTCTCGGTGTTCCATGGCTGGGCCTAGCTCGGGGAGGGGACAGTGGGCGGCGGTGAGGTGCTGGCTATCTTCTAGACATGGCGAGAGAGGGGGAGGCGGTCTGCTGCGGCGGTGACTAAGTTGGCCGGCGAGTTGGTGCTCGGGGTGGCTCGCCACTATTGCTAGGGACAAGGAGGTGAGGTGCTAATGGTCTGGTTTGATCAAGAGGGGACAAAGGGATTAATTGGAGATCAAATGGGGGCAAAACCCTGTACAAAACAGTGAGCTATGTTTAGACTTTGATTCTTTCCTGCCAAGTGTTTGTGAAAATGGCCGCAAGAAATAAACTTTGGAATTTTGAAAAGATTTTTAGTGGTGTTCTAGGCATAAGCTTGAGACTCTGTGGTTGCTTGGGTTTTGAAAATTGAGCTTGTTTGTGTGGTTTTGGAAACAGTGGGATCTTCCCATATGAAATAGATTCAATTTTAAATTGTCATTTAAAATTAGCATTTGAATGTTTTTAGCATATCACAAAGTGGGCCTTGGTACCTCATTATGTGTACTAGCAAGGGGTGTAAAGATCCACAAATGTTTCTTTTAAGTTTTGAGTACTAGGAATAGCCAAAGTAGGCATGATAGTTAATTTGGCCAAAATGACCATTCACTTCAATTATTCATTTTGAGTTGTTTTTCTTTGGGAAAAGTTTGGGAATGATTTAGATGATGTTTATTTCACCTAAGAAACATTTTACAAGCAATGGATCACAGAACCATGGCAATTCAAAACCACTCCTAATTTAAATGCACATACACATGAATGCTTTCATATTTTTAATTGGAAAAGTTTTTGTTAACCCTAATTTTGATGATTTGGATCTTGATCAACTTGGATTAAAGTTTTGGGATGTTATAAACCTTCCCCCCTTAAACAAAATCTCATCCCGAGATTTACAAAGAAAACTAGGAACTAAAGGGATATGGGAACTCTGTCCTAATGTAATCTTCGCGCTCCCAAGTGGCTTCCTCCTCGGTATGGTTGCTCCACTGAATCTTGAGAAACTTGATGTTCCTGGTCCTGGTGGTTCTGTAGGATTCTTCTAAGATACGTATGGGCACTTCCCAATAGGTCAGGTCATTGTTGATTTCTACAGCTCTGTGATCAATGTTCTTGAAAACTTCGGTCTTCTCAGGTACCTCCAAGCATTTGCGAAGTAACGAGATATGGAACACATTGTGGATGGCTGACATTTCTTTAGGTAGTTCCAGTTGATACGATACATCTCCTCGACGGTTTAGAATCTTGAAGGGCCCGATATATCTGGGAGCTAACTTTCCTTTCAGGCTAAAGCGTTGGGTACCTTTTAATGGCGAAACCTTGAGATATACAAAATCCCCGACATTGAAAGTCAGGTCCCTCCTTCTCTTGTCAGCATATCTCTTATGTCTGGATTGGGCGGTCTTGAGGTGCTCATGGACTTTGTGTACCTTCTCTTCAGCTTCTCGGAGAATGTCGGGTCCAAAGATCTGACTCTCTCCGACTTGCGACCAATTCAAAGGGGTACGACACTTCCTTCCATATAGGAACTCAAATGGTGCCATCTGCAAACTAGCTTGATAACTATTGTTATATGCGAATTCTGTGAAAGGCAGGCAGTCTTCCCATTTTGATCCGTATTCCAACACATAAGCTCTAAGAATATCCTCTAGGATCTGGTTGACTCTCTCAGTCTGTCCATCGGTTTTCGGGTGATACGAGGTGCTGAAGTTCAACTTGGTTCCCAATCCTTCTTGGACTTTTTGCCAAAATCTCGAGGTAAACTGGGTTCCTCGATCTGATACTATGGTCTTGGGGGTTCCATGCAGAATAAAAATCCTAGCAATATACAGCTCTGCTAACTTCGCACTCTGGTAGGTTGTATTGACCGGTATAAAGTGAGCTACCTTGGACAGTCTACCAACTATGACCCAGATTGAGTCATTTCCCCTACTAGAAGTAGGTCAACCGGTGATAAAGTCCATTCTGACGGAATCCCATTTCCATTTCGGAATCTGCAATGGTTGCAACAGTCCTGCAGGCCTCTGATGCTCTGCTTTCACTCTTTGACAGATGTCACATTTGGCGATGTAGCTTCCGATTTCTCTCTTTATCTTGTGCCACCAAAATTGCTCTTTCAAATCCTGATACATCTTTGTTCTTCCGGGGTGGATAGAATAAAGAGTATCATGAGCTTCCTTCAGGATAACTTACTTCAGCTCCGAATATGCTGGCACACAGATACGTCCTTTGTACCACAATACTCCTTCTTCGTCTTCCGTGAATCCAGGTACCTTTCCTGTACCAATACGACGTTTGATTCCGTCGATACTTTCATTTCCCTTCTGGGCTTCCTTGATTTGGCTAATCAAAGTGGGTTGAAGTTCAATTCTAGCTAAGAATCCTTTGCTAACTAATTCAGTCCTGAACTGCTCCAACTCTTCATACAAACTTGGTTGCTTCTCCGTGATCATAGTGTTTAGCCTACACGGCAATTTGCTAAGAGCATCTGCTACCACATTGGCTTTGCCGGGGTGATAGTGAATTTCAAGGTCATAACACATCCATCTCCTTTGCCTCATATTCAGCTCCTTTTGAGTGAAAATATATTTTAAACTCTTGTGATCTGAGTAAATCTCACAGCGATTACCCATCAGATAATGACGCCATGTCTTCAATGCTAGAACCACAGCTGCTAGCTCAAGATCATGGGTCGGATAGTTCTGTTCATGCTGCTTCAGTTGTCGAGACAGATAGGCGATGACTTTTCCTTCTTGCATCAATACACATCCTAGACCAATCTTGGATGCATCACAATACACATCAAAAGGCTTCTTGATGTCTGGCATGATCAATATTGGGGCTGATATCAATCTCTTTTTCAGCTCCTGAAAACTGGCTTCACACTTGTGTGTCCATTCAAACTTCTTGTCCTTCTTCAGCAATTGGGTCATGGGTCGGGCTATGCTCAAAAATCCTTCTACGAACATGCGGTAGTATCCCTCTAATCCGAGAAATGCACGGACTTGGGTTTGAGTGGTTGGGGCTTCCCATTCTTCGATATCTTTGATCTTGGCGGGATCAACAGAGACTCATCGGCAGACACAATATGTCCTAGGAATCCTACTTCTTTCAGCCAGAACTCACACTTGCTGAACTTGGCATATAACTGATGCTCTCTTAGGGTTTCTAGGATGATTCTCAGATGTTGCTCATGCTCTTCTTCTGACTTGGAGTAGATAAGAATGTCATCGATAAACACAACTACAAACTTATCTAGGAAATTCATAAAGATCTTATTCATGAGATTCATGAAATAAGCAGGGGCATTGGTTAATCCAAAAGACATAACCGTATACTCGTATAAACCATACCGAGTAGTAAAGGCGGTCTTCAGAATATCCGTTGCACAAATCTTAAGTTGGTCATAACCAGTCCTAAGATCCATCTTTGAGAATACCTGGGCTCCAGTCAACTGATCAAATAGATCCTCTATCTTTGGCAAAGGGTACTTGTTCTTGATGGTGATGTCATTCAACTTTCTGTAATCTGTGCACAAACGGTTTCCTCCATCTTTCTTGTCAACGAATAACACTGGTGATCTCCATGGCGATGCGCTTGGTTGAATCAAGCCTTTTTCTAACATGGCATCTAACTTCTTATTCAGTTCCACTAACTCTAATGGGTTCATGCTATAGGGTCTCTAGGCTATGGGTCCGGTTCCGAGGATTAGTTCGATAATGAACTCAATATCCCTATCCGGGGGCATACCTGGCAATTCATCTAGGAATACGTCGGGGTATTCATAGACTACTCTGACTTGGTCTATGGTGGGTAAGGCTAGGCTCTTGTTGCACTTGAATTGACAGGGTAAGGTTTCAGAGATATGCTCTACTGTTACTCTAGAACTACTGGTCATGGTGATGGCTTTCTTAGCACAGTCTATCAGTCCTTTATGCCTTGACATCCAGTCCATACCTAGTACTACTTCCAATCCTTTGGTTCCGAGTACAATTAGGTTGGCATAAAAATCTATCCCATGTATTCTGATAGGCACAGCTTTGCAAATTTTTCTAGCTTTGGTTGTTGAACCGGGGATTTGAACTATCATGACATGCTTCAGGTTGGTTGGGTGAATCTTACTAGTGCATGCAAATTCTTCGGTGACAAATGAATGTGATGCTCCAGAATCAAACAACACTCTTGCTAAAACTGAGTTGACAGAAAACATACCCATCACTACATCTGGCGCTTCCTAGGCTTCTTCTGCGTTCATGTGGAAGAGACGGTCGTTGCGGTTGTGAGAGTTCCCTGGGGCAAATCTTGTTCCTAGTTGAACACGATGCTGCTGCTGAGCTGGGGCATTCACATTGGCATTGGCTGCAGTCTTCTTGGGACACTCATTGGAATAGTGACCCTTCACTCCACACTCGAAACAAGTGATATGGGACTTGTCCTCGACTGCGACAGGCACAGCATTGCTGCCAGTTCTGGGTGCAGTGTTGTTGTTGTTGTTGATGTTGTTCTTGGGAGGTGCACGGTTGAAGTTGTTGGCATTGCCAGAGTTGTGATTGTTTCCTCCAGACTTCCCATTGACTCCGCTATGGTTAGGGTAGCTTGGGCGAGACGTTGGTCTTCGGTTGTTCCTTGGTGCATATCCCGATGAGGGGTCGGGACGGTACTTCTGGTGACTGCTGGATCCAGATTGCTGCATCATACGACGCTTACGGTTGTCGTTTGCCTGGTTAATCTTCCCCTCCATCTGAATGGCAGAGTCGACTAGCTCTTCGAGATCCTAGAAATGGATGTTAACGAGGACAGTCTGCATCTCATCATGCAGTCCGTTCAGGAATCTCTCCTTCTTCTTGGCCTCCGTGCTGATCTCATCAGGTGCATATCTGGCAAGTGACAGGAATCTGTCACAGTATTCTACCTTAGTCATTCTTCCTTGCTACAATTCGTGGAATTCATCTCTCATCCTGTTGACTAGACCTTGCGGCATGTGGGTGCGGCTGAACTTGACTTTGAAAGCTTCCCAGGTCATCACTTGACCATGGTTCATATTGCAGATACTATTCCACCAAGCTCTTGCATCTCCTGCCAGATAGTGGGTGGCGAAGAGAACTTTCTCATTTTCATCCATTCATGCAACTTCTAAGTTGTTTTCCATTGTGTGTAACCAGTCATCAGCATCTAATGGGTTTTCAGATTGGTTGAAGATTGGGGGATTGGTGTTCTGAAATTTTTTGAGTTTGGATCCCTGGTGATCCTGATTTCCATGCCCTTGGTTGTTGAGGGCCATCTGGGCGATCTGTTGAAGTGTTGCTAAGTTGGCTTGGCGCTCTGCCCTGCTTGCTTCACGGTCTGCGATGAGATTCTACAAGATCTACAGCATTGGGTCTTGCGACGAGCTGCTCCCTCCTTGGTTTCCACGAGTCATCTGAAGATTGAGATAGATATAGGGGTAAGAGGGAATTTCTAAAGTTCATGGTTTTGGTTTCAAGCTAAAACTTTGAGTTAGACTCAGGTTTTTCAACTAACTTCATTTTCATTCATGCAAACGAGCACACGGTACAACACACACCACAACAATCAAAGGGAAAACAGATGGTTTGAAGAACCACTCTGCAAGCTATGATACAGTGGGACTGATACATCTCCTACTACGATAGTTCTCTAGTGCATCTACTCATCATTGATGAAGTCGGAGTCCTCATCGTCAGTGTAGAAGTCCACGGCATCTTCCTCTAGAAATTCATCATCGTTGCTGAGGTAAGAGTCCATGTCTCCCTGGATGTCTTCACCCTCCTCTTCTTCCTTCTTTGCTGCAAGCTGAGCTTCCTGCTCCTTGGCGGTCTTCTCGAGGTTGGCCACCTTCTTGCGAAGATGGGCGATGGTGCGATCCTTCTTTGCACGCTGGCGGCGAAGAGACTGGCGATCTTGGACGAGTAGTGCAAAAGTCTGGGCCTTCTGGTCGGCAATGGCATGGTTCTGGTTTGCTAACTCTCTAGCATTGTCCAGTTCCTGTTGTCTGTCGTGCAGCAAGAAGTCAAGATTCTCCACTCGACGCCTCAACTCTGGGTGACTTGGCATCTCCATCGGCATCCCATGAAGTCACGCCTTGCATAGTGGGCAAAACGGGTTCCTTGGATTTTGTTGACACTGAGGGCACATAGACGTGCGAGAGCTTCATGCATTGCCCTGGCTAATCCATCCAGCCAGTTGTTCTCTCTCACGGAGAACTGAATTCTCCCAGAAGTTGGTGCTTCGATGCTTCCTCTAAGATCCATGATGACTAGCCACTGTAGGTCTCCTCCTGGGGGTCCTGGAAGTTGAGCTCCAAGAAACTCCGGATGTGGGCATCCCAGTAACTCCAACAGTGAATCCAAATCCCTCTCGAAGATCAACTAACCTCCGTTTGCCAACTGGTAAAACTTGCTGAACTGAGTCTACATCTACAAGAATTTAGGATGAGGAAATTAGTGAAGTGATCAAATGTGTCAAATTTTAAGTAGTAATGTAAGAATTTTGAGGAACATGAATTTTTGAGAAAGAATGACTCCACAAGGATACGAGAGGAGATAGTTTTTCGTAAAAACTCACTTTAGTTTTGAAACTAAGTTTTTGTTCGGACGTCCATTCTAACTAGGGTCTATTATGGTCAGGATGGCTCTGATACCAACTTGTCAACACCCGGATTTTTAATCCCAGATGCCTGTTATGCCATACCTCGCAATCCCAGGATTAACATTTTTGCGAGACATAACGGATTGGATATCATAGTACATCATCCATTACAAACCATACATAAGGTCTTACACAAATAAGGATCTCATGATCCAGTCTTAATAAAACAAGCAGCGGAAAAAAAAGATAGCGTAGCGGTGGGTCCATCTTCAGGGGCACAGGCAATGCTGACGAAGGCAGATAGTCCTAGTTATCATAGCCCTCCTGCTGGCCATCATCTTGGTAATCTCCTTCATAGTCTGTCCATGAGAATAGGCAGGGACAAAAGCCATGAGTACTCTTTAAGTACTCGCAAACTACCACTAACAAGTAATATAGTGCTAAGTTAAAGTGTTAACTCTATGTTTAACTACAAGGTTAAGTTTGAAACCTAAGCTGAATTCTGACGCAAAGAAAGATAAAATAAAGTTCTAGAATCACTTAAGTTGGGAAGCAATTGTCATAAACACAACCCTGTTGTGGTCAAGTCAAGATTCATCATTCATTTCATAAGTCATTTTGAAAACATCTGACAACGAAACAGTATGGCCATTCCAACTATCCATAACCGCGGACGCGACTATTCAAATAGTTTGACACTCTGCAGAGGTAGTACACTTTCACCACAAGATTCGATAAATCTGTTAGGGATAACCCTGAATCATCATACTTAGCATGCAGATAATCAAACATAACCTTCCCTTTACACACCCTAGTATAAGCACCTCTCCTATGAGCATGGACTCCCAACCATGACCATCAGTCATCTTGGGCACTACATAGGTGGACAACATTGAGAGGTGGCCTTAGCTCAAACCTCTCCTACGAGGTAACTAATACTAATGCATATAAACTTCCGGCTAAGCCTTACCCAATTCAGGTATTGTGGTTGTATGGTAAATTTGGAATGGTATCGCATCCGAATCCAACCATCAGTTTTATTAAAAGGGTTAAGGCTCATGCCTCATCATTTTCATCATCATAAACCATTTGTGTTTCTCAACACATGTCAAAACATCTCAAAAGAATGACTCATCATCTCAAGGTTTTCATAATTCATTTTCACCAAGTACTCCCATCTAAAGTGACTCAAGTTTTTATCTACTCTAAACTGCTAAGTTAAGAGTGTTCACTAAGGTGGAAATGATGGGATCAATCTCATGCCATAGAATGACATCTAAGGGATTCTATATTGGCCAAGTTTTATACTCTTTATAATACCTTCAAAACAAGTAAAGAACTTTGGGTAAAGTAAAGGAAGTAAAGCTTGAAAATAATACTTGGATGAAGTACTAGTCAAGGGGGTATAACTCAAGAATGCCTAAAGCATCTTTGCTAAACCATCTAGTTCCATCCTAGCTTGCTAAGCATTATACTTGCAAGTGTTAGCTTGCATTGTTAATGGTGGCTTGCCTTGTTTGGTGCAGTGGTTGAAGTTTTGTTCTTCTTCTTGGTAGAACTCCTCCTCCTCGAAAGCTTGGTCGGTACTATCGTCTATAAATACATACGGAGTACACAATCACGAAACAATACTTAACTAGTCTAATTAGCATTCTAAGCCACACATTTGATGATCTATTATAATCACATGCATCACAAGTTTACTTCAATAGTTTCACTCTTTTTAAATTAGAAAAGTAATTTCTACTCATTGAAAAATTAACTAAGATTTAATATTCACCACTTAAAATATGGGATCATGTGGAAACATGTCATCACCACATATTCTAACATGTGGGAATGTGATTTAAGGGTTGGATCATAATTACTTTGGTTTAAGTTCATTATTTAATGATTTAAAGTGAATAGAAATGCCTCTATAGCATTATTTTGGTACTAGTCCAAAGTCACTTCATGTAAACTTTAATATTATTACAAATTCAGATAGGTATGATGAAATGTGATTTTTGAGAGTTGTAATCAACTCAAAATTTATCTTAGTTGATTTTATAAAAATGTTGCAAGGTGCAAAGGCTTCTGTTTTATTATTTTTACTAGGAGAGATCTATAACTCTAATTGAATTAAATCCAACGGGCTTGGATAGATCATTTCAATACCTTTGAGGAAAAATTGGTTTCATGCAATTTGGATTTGTAAATCTCTCTGGATTGATTTTCAAACTCAGAGACGGAACTAAGTTTAAACTTAAAAGGAAAATCCTAATTCAAACTAACTGGGTCGCGCGGGAAACTCTAACGGGCCGGCCCAGTGTCACTCCGCAGCGCGGGGCTCAGCTGACAGGGTGTCCACCAGTCAGTGGCTCATAACGCGTGACGCGGTACAGGGCGATGTGGGATGTTGGATTAGAGTGGGGATCAACGACTGTGGATCGTCGTCGACGATGGACCTGTCGCCGGCGAGCTCTAACCCTAGCGGCTCGGTGGGGGTGCATAGGGGGCGTACCAGGGCTCCAGCAACGACGGCAAGGCGGGCAAACGGTCTGGTGGTCGATGGCGAGCTCAGGGACGGTCGAGGCAGCTCCGGGGGTGGTCGCAATCAGCGGCGCCCTTCTCCTCTAGAGGCGGCCTGCTCCGGTACGATTCCGGCGAGCTGCTGGTCCCCGTGCTCCGGCTAGAGGTGTGGGACGATCATTGAGGTGTGCGGAGTTGAGTGGTGTGCTGCAAATGGCTGGGGGTTCCCTCCTTTTATAGGCTCGACGGCGAGACCAAGAGGGATGGGCAGGCGACGGTGGCGACATGGCTACAAGCAGCTTGCGGCATGGCTGAGGGTGGCGATCGACGCGCGGTCTCCTGGCGGTGCTCTAGGACTTTAATGCGGGCTTAGGGGCGGTGGTATGTGGTCGAGCGGAGCTAGCGCTCTGAGCGGCAGAGACGGCGGTGTCCACAGCGAGCGGTGGCTGTGGTATGTTGGGCGGTGAACGGGCATGTCCAGCGTGCTCCCTGGGTCGTGGCGAAGCGGTGGGCGCGGGCTGCGGTCGAGTGGCGTGTTGTGCACGCGTGTCGAGCGCGGCGCTCTGGCGCGTGCTCGGCATGGCGCGGTGGCACTGGGCGCGGGGTTTTCTCGGTGGTCCACGCCTGGGCCTGGCTCGGGGAGGGGACAGTGGGTGCTGGCTATCTCCTAGACATGGCGAGAGAGGGGGAGGCGGTCTGCTGTGGCGGTGACTAAGTTGGCCGTCGAGTTGGTGCTCGGGGTGGCTCGGCACTGTTGCTAGGGACAAGGGGGTGAGGTGCTAATGGTCTTGTTTGATCAAGAGGGAACAAAGGGATTAATTGGAGAACAAATGGGGGCAAAACCCTGTACAAAACAGTGAGCTATGTTTAGACTTTGATTCTTGCCTGCCAAGTGTTTGTGAAAATGGCCGCAAGAAATAAACTTTGGAATTTTGAAAAGATTTTTAGTTGGTGTGCTAGGCATAAGCTTGAGACTCTGTGGTTGCTTGGCTTTCTGAAAATTGAGCTTGTTTGAGTGGTTTTTGAAATAGTGGGATCTTCCCATATGAAATAGATTCCATTTTAAATTTTCATTTAAAATTAGCATTTGAATGTTTTTAGCAGATCACAAAGTGGGCTTTGGTACCTCATTATGTGTACTACCAAGGGGTGTAAAGATCCACAAATGTTTCTGTTAAGTTTTGAGTACTAGGAATAGCCAAAGTAGGCATGATAGTTAATTTGGCCAAAATGACCATTCACTTCAATTATTCATTTAAGTTCTTTTTCTTTGGGAAAAGTTTGGGAATGATTTAGATGATGTTTATTTCACATAAGAAACATTTTACAATCAATGGATCACAGAACCATGGCAATTCAAACCACTCCTAATCTAAATGCACATACACATGAATGCTTTCATATTTTTAATTGGAAAAGTTTTTGTTAACCCCAATTTTGATGATTTGGATCTTGATCAACTTGGATTAAAGTTTTGGGATGTTACAGTGATGTTCTCATAACTAGGGGGTAGCAACTACAGCACTCCATTTATAGCAAAGTAATCCAACAGCTAGTAGTCTACATCCCTTGCATGTTGGTCATACACCCTCTACACGGCTGATAGGTGACTACGAAGACTTCTGTCCTCTCTCATTTTTCATGAGCCAAACTTGTGGTGTGAATAACATCTTCAACTCCACAATCATCTGAGATGAATCAGTGTTGAAGTAGCATAGACACAACCCAGTCTCCATTGAGCGGAGCATCGCACATTGGAAAAGGATGGAGCGATTGTAGCGAGCTTGATAGTGTATAACTTCAGGCTCACTTGTTGATCCATTGGGGCGATCTTCTAGTTTCTCATGTATCATATAGAGTAGGTCATTCAGGTCGAGGGTATCCCGGAGGCGTCCAAATGAATATATGAAATTTGACCCATATAATTTGAGTTCCACAACTTCTAGGTAGGACCTGAATTCAAAGAATCCATATGTAACACCCTCGAATCGTCCCTATGCAGAATTCAGTGATTCCTGCAAAACCCATATAGAAATGATTTGATGATGCCCACCAAGGACTTTTGTGTGGGTGGAAAACAAAGTAATACCATTACACAATAGTCCATGATGGAACCCACAAGAACATATATATATACAACGACTCCTCAGGTCCAGAATACAAATATACATTACAAAGATCCAAATCACGTTGAAAATAATACAACATCCGAGTATGGATAAGATGCAAATTGGACTAAGAGTCCTAAAGAATAACCAATGGTGTCCATAACCCTTCCCAGGCCAAGCCGTAAGGGTAACCTTGCTAACGTCGCCAAACTCATACCTGTCAATGCAAATGGGTGCCGACAAAGGGAAAAGGAAAAAGGGAGCGGTCAGTACTAAGGCTAGTACACAACGAGTCTTAGAATTCGGCAGCTCAAGCCTACATGGGTATGGTGGTTTGCAGCGGTAGCAAAGCATGCACTAAACAACCTATAAAGACTCAGCCAACTACTAGCTATTAGATAAGGTAAGAGGGACCTATTCGGAACCAATCTGATACTAACGTTAGCCAGACCATCCTGGGATTTTCCCCTTGAAACCAAATGAGGAAGTCCTCCCGAGGAAACTCACATAGTTGGTAGTTTCCCAAATTACTAGTCATGTCAAAAAAGAGTCATATTTAGAGTACTACTTAAGTGTAAGTTGTCTATGATCGAAAGTGCTCCAAGTCGTCCATAACCACGGACACGGCTTTTTGAAAAGATTTAACCCTACAGGGGTGTACCAAAATAACCACATGCACTTCCACCCAACGTTTGCCAGATCAATTAACATACACCCATCGGTATGACGATGGGGCTTCACACACAACGTTTCCTAGAACCCAAAGGAAGCACATGGGGACACCCCACTAAGCTACCTAGAAGGAAGTTGGTCGAGCTCCGAAGACGGACCCAGAGGTTGCTAGATCGGCCAAGAGATCGGAGGCCATAAGTATAATCCTCAACATAACGATCCACATCCTACACAGTGGAGTAGTAAATGCTCATGGAGTAACAGATAATAAACAGGGCATAACATGGCATGAAAACCCCAAACTAGTTTGTGGCCCCCAGTATAGTACTTTGAAATCAGGTAATAAGTCGATAGGGGTGCCCACACACCCCATATGTGGTTAGCGCTTAGTATCGGAACAGGTGATAAGAACTCGGGACCTAGGTGGACAGGGCGGGATAAGAGCTAGATCTCAACTATTACCCATTGGTGCCTCTTTATTAATTATATCTACTTCCAACATTTAATTATCATTTTGTAAGTAGAACCATGATTATCTCCATTAAGCATGTGGAAACCTCCCAACCATTATGGAACTCGACAACTCGAACCAACACCTGAGCAAGCTACTACGACTCGCAAGGCCAGCTATCTACCAAATCAACAGGCAATAGGAAATGACCAAGGCAATATAGGCTATAAGGAGTATAAATGGTACAGAAACTAAAGCCTCGCAACACGGATAGCAATAGTGAAGAGTAAAGCCATAAAGAAAAAATAGGTAGCAAGGGGGAGAATGCTCGCCTTGGAATCATTGAAGAAGATACATATCCGAAGAACTTGTTGAAGCTCACAACATCTCATCGTCCTCTATGAGACGAAGAAAAGCACTAAAAGAAACAAGCGATGCCACAATTATAACTAATGCGGAAGAACGGGCATGATCATGATATGATGCTTGTCATGACAAGGTGCGATGCAATTTAGCAATATTAAGCGGAATCGGAATCCCGGTAATCTACTACTACTTATAAAAGCAAGAACTTGTTGGGATACATTTAATCATAGTTGTCGACCATCGATGATCAAATGTTGGAGGTTGATCTACTGTTGGGCTCAACTCAACACAATTCAAATCCTGCAACCACGTACTGCCCAGATCCGCTTGAAGCGCCTAGGTCCCCAAATCACGGAAAACGCCAAACTGTTCTACTATATGGATCACCATGTCTCGAGACTCAGAGACTCGTGATGATAGGACTGGGAGAGGTATGTTCGATATAAGTGATCTACAGGTTGCTGTGATTAATCTAAGAAAAATAAGGTCTTTTAAAAGGCTTTTATTTACAGTCATTGGATGCCCTGATCAGGGGCATCCTAGCCATTCATCTCATGGTGAAGGTTCACCTGTTGCTGGTGTTTTTATAAAAGGTAGCTGAGAGCTGGATCTAGGGTTATCTCTTAGCTCTCTATCTCTCTGCTCTCTCTCTCTCTCACTGATCAAGATCAACAGTAAAAGCATTAGGAAGAAATCCTCACAATCAGCACAAGAAGGCAGTGGTGGAAGAGTCAAGAGGAGGCCATGGTTGGACCTCTAGATCAAGGTACATATATCCCTGATCCACTTTCGTGGCTCAAATCTTAAGCTAGTTTATCCTTTGGATCCTAACAATGGTATCAGAGCATCTAGCTTTCAGCTTGACCCCACTTTATCAAGTTTTGTGTTCTAGTGAGCTTGTTCATCTTGTTCTTTGGTTAAGTTTTGGTGTTGTGATCAAGCTCAAGATCAAGTTTATCTTCTGGTCATGTTTATGATGTTTTTATTCTTGTTCCTGAGTAAGAGTCAGTTTTGTTTTGTCCCTAAATTCACTAAGTTCAAGCTCTAAGGGATGAATCAGTGGATCAAGGGTTTTAATTATGTTAATTTGATGTGGGGATTGAGGTTTTGGTGCAAACCCTAATCGAAAATCCCCAAATTTCTGAAGAACCCTAACCCTAGTTCATCAAATCGAAGAAACCTAACCCTAAATTCCCCAATTCCTTAGAACCCTAACCCTAATTCCCAAATTGAGGAACCCTAACCCTAATGATCTAAGAGTGGTGGATGCTTACCTTAAGGGCCTCGTCGCCGTGCCAGGCCACGGCGGCGCCAGAGCCAACCTCCAAAGCCGGCAGATGCACTAGGGATCACATGCATGCGGTCTTGCCGTCCACCACACCGGACCGTGGCGCTGCTCGTACTGGCGCTTGTCGTCATCGGGGCTCTCCATGCTGTTGGACATGGCAAGGTCGTCGACACCGACGTAGGGACACCTGCGTGCGAGCGCCGTATCCTCGCATATGGTGCCGCCTAGTGCTGCTCGGCTGAGGAGCGTGTTAGCCTAAGAAGCACGCAGCTCCGGCGAGGAGGCCTGGTTGACGCCACCATCTCTTTCCTCCGCTGGGCCGCCATGCTCGTGTCGCTCGCATTACATCGGGTGGGAGAGGACGGGGAGGGGAAATGGGGGCTAGGCTTGGGGGGCATCGCTGCAGGTCAGCTTCGCTCCTGACCGAGTGCGTCCTCCGCTGTTGGATCCAATCCAATGGCCCGCAGCCTCAGTTGCTTAACGGGACAGGTGGTCCACTAAGGGGGAGGATAAGGGGAGACGGGCTGGGCTGTTATGGCCCAGTCCGGAAGTTTTGTCTTTTGTTTTTTTTTTCCTTTAAAAATTGAAAAGATCAAGTGTTAGGGTTTATATAAATGGTTTTGGGGGCTAAGTTTTTGGCATGTTTTTATTATGTCAATTATGGAGTACAATTGTGGGACAAATTATTCTTTTGTCATGTAATTTTGTGTATCACTTAAGTAAGTTTAATGTGTTTCATTATGATAAGTTGATTCTTTTTTATGTCCTTATTATACTTAGTTGATTCTTTTGTGTTGGTTTTCAAATAAATTGTGGTAATAATGTTTTGCTGAAAAATTAAGTTTGGAAATCCTCAAATTTTTGCATGGCTTATGTCTATCATTATGGCCAAAGGTGATTGATGGACATTTTGACCATGAAATTTGTTGGTCTAGTTCACTTCTGGCTAAAGCTGATGTGTTCTAGATTGATGAAAGCCTTCCTTGTATGGGAGGATTTAATAAAGTGTGGCTTATATCTGTCATTCTGGCCAAAGATGATTCACCGATGTTCTGATCATAGAATATTATTGATCATGTCTATTTCTAGCCAAAGCTGATGTAGACTACATTGATGAAAGGAGTATAAAATGTTGATGTTTAATCAAAGCATTTGGTTTCTTTTGCAGCATATAATGCGTCTCAAATTGCCGAAATTATTAATGTCATAGAACAGTTAACAGGTAGCAATTTTGGTACATGGAAGGAAAAGCTTGAGATTACTTTAGCTTTGCTGAATATTGATTATACCCTCCTTAAGGATCCTCCTATAGCACCTACCGAAGGTGATGAGAATTATGATGCCCTTACAAGGGTTTATGATGATGACAAAACTAAGTGGGAGGATTCAAATCGTAAGTGTCTCATGATCATTAAGGGCTCCAACACTCAAAGTATGAGGGGAGCCGTTCCAGACTCTCAGACTGCCAAGAGGTACCTTGGAAAGATTGAGGACCAGTTTAAAGGATCATCAAAAATTTATGCAACAAGTCTCATTAGAAGGCTTATTGATGAAAGGTATGATCCAACTAGGAGTCTGAGAGAGCATATCATGAGGAAAATAAACATGGCCACTACACTTAAGACAATGGAAATGGAAATCTCAGAAGGTTTCATTGTCCATTTTATTATGTCATCCTTGCCCATGGAGTTTTCTCCATTTACCATCAATTATCAATGGATTCTAAATGGGGCATGGGTGAAATTATGGCTAGATATGTACAAGAAGTTGAAAGGATTAAAGCTGGACGAGTTGATCATGTCAACCAGTTCAAGCACTCTTAGAAGAAGAAAAATCAAATTTTTATGAAGCCTAAGACTACTTAGTTTAGGATAAAAGGCAATCTTGTAAGTTCTTTTAGCAAAAGAATCCTAACAGAGCTCCTAATGCAGATGCATAACCTAATGCTGATGGTAAAGATTCTAATGGATGTCGCTTTTGTGGAAAAAGCGGACACGTTCAGAGGATTGTATTGGGTTCATGAAATGGCTCAATAAGAAAGGTACTAATTTTATAACCTTTATTGATGAATCCCTTTATGTTAATTATGCCACCAATACATGGTGGGTTGACTCAGGTGCAACGATTCATGTTGCAAACTCCTTACAGGGATTCGATATGAAGAGGACCCTAAGAAGAGGGGAAAGAACCATTAGAGTCGCTAATGGTGTTGAGGCTGAGGCTATTGGAGAGTTCACACTTACACTCCATAGCTGCTTTATGCTTCGTTTACATAATGTACTTTATGTACCCTCTATGAGACGAAACCTTGTGTCCATTTCATGCTTAGATGGTGATGGTTTTCACTATGACTTTTGGAACAAGAAATGTATAATTATGTTTGCCAATAATAATGTTGGTCTTGCCTTTCGACAAGACAAATTTATCTTGTTTCCTTACGTGATTCCCAAAATGAAGTTGATGCCTCTTCTAATATGAATGTTAGTACCAAGCGTAAGCGTGATAATGATGAGACTTCTTCAAAACTACGGCACTATCCTCTAGGCCATATTTCGAGGGGGAGAATTGAGTGTCTCATTAAGGAGCAATTCCTTCTTCCTTTGGATTTCTCGGATGCGGATCTGGATCATTGTATTGATTGCATCAAAGGGAAATATATTAAGAGAATCAAGAAATGTGCAAATCGAAGCACAAGAGTTTTAGAAATTGTTCACACAGATATATGTGGTCCGTTCAATGTGAAATCAGTGGATGGTTTTGATTCCTTAATACCATTCACTGATGACTTCTCCCGCTTTGGATACATCTGTCCTATCAAAGAAAGATCTGAGGCATTAGAAAAGTTCAAGATATTTAAAGCTGAAGTTGAGAATCAAGTTGGTCAAAAGGTCAAAGTTGTAAGGTCTGATCGTGGTGGTGGGTACTACGGTAGACACACTTCTTATGGCCAAATTCTTGGACCTTTTTCCAAGTTCTTACAGGAAAATGGTATTGTTGCTCAGTATTCAGCACTGGGCGAACCTCAGCAAAATGGAGTCGCTGAAAGCAGAAATCGTACTCTTATGGACATGGTATGAAGTATGTTAAGTCCCTCTACTTTGCCCCTTGGTTTATGGATAGAAGCTCTAAAGACAACTGCACATATTCTTAATAAGGTTCCTAGCAAATCGGTGCTGAAAACACCGTGTGAATTATGGACTAGGACAAAACCTACCTTGAGTTATTTACATGTGTGGGGCTACCCTGCTGAGGCAAGAGTTTTTAATCCAATTATGGGAAAATTAGACCCCAAGACTATCAGCTGCCACTTCATTGGTTATCCTGGCAAACCTAAGGTATATCGTTTCTATTGTCCAAAGCAATTTACTAAGTTTGTTGAAACAAGACACACTATATTCTTGGAAAGTGATATGATGAGGGGGGGCATGAGTCCCAGGGAAATAATCTTGGACGAGAAATAAGATTATGTTCCGACCCCTATGATCCAAGTGCAAGTGTTTCCTATTTATGTTGAGGTTATACCTCCCGTTGAAAGGACTGCTAATCCTACACCCGCTGAGATACCAATGACTCCGTTAGAGTCCATACATAATGATATTTCTACGGAAGATGCTCAACAACCTAAAGTTGTGGCTGAGGTACCAAATAATGTAGCACTCAGAAGCTCTAAGGGGGCTAGAAAGTCTGCTATTTCTAGTGATTATGTTACTTTTATGAGTGAGGATATGAATGAGTCGATGTTGGATGATGATCCTGCATCATATAAGGAAGCCATACAAAGTGATCATTCATTAGAATGGCTTGATACTATGAAGGATGAAATGAAGTCCATGAGATTAATGATGTATGGCACTTAGTAGAAATTCCTAAAGGAGCCAAAACTGTGGGCAGTAGATGGGTCTATAATACCAAACGTGACTCCAAAGGTGATATTGAAAGGTTCAAATCAAGGCTTGTGGCTAAGGGTTTCACTCTAAGAGAAGGTGTTGATTATAATGAGACTTTTTCCCCTATCTCTTCTAAGGACTCGTTCAGAATTATTATGGATGTCAAACCGACATTTGTGAATGGTGACTTATATGAGGATGTTTACATGGCTCAACCAGAAGGTTTTGGTATGGAAGGAAAGAAACATTTAGGATTTTGTCTTAAGAAATCAATTTATGGATTAAAGTAAGCCTCGAGGCAATGGTACTTCAAGTTTGATCAAGTGATAAAGAATTTTGGTTTCAAAGAGAATGAAGTGGACAATTGCATTTATGTGAAGTTCAGGGGGAGCAATTTTGTCTTCCTGATACTGTATGTTGATGACATACTCTTAGCCAGTAATGATAACAATATGATGCTAGAAACTAAAAGGTTTCTCTCCTCAAAGTTTGATATCAAGGATCTCGGTGATGCCGCTTATGTCTTGGGTATTCAGATTCACCGAGATAGATCTACAGGAATTTTGGGGCTATCACAAAGAGCGTATATTGAGAAGGTACTCAAAAAGTTCAATATGCATAATTGCTCACCCTCTCTTGCTCCTATCATCAAGGGCGATAAGTTTGGGACTTTTCAGTGCCCAAGTAATGATTATGAATCTGCGCAGATGAAGTCAGTTCCTTATGCTTCAGTTATTGGAAGTATGATGTATGCTCAAGTATGAACTCACCCTGACTCAGCATTTATAACCAGGATGCTTGGCAGATATCAGTCTAACCAAGGGTTAGATCACTGGAAGGTTGCTAAGAAAGCTTTGCGCTGTTTGTAAGGCACTAAAGGTATCATGCTCACATATAAGAGA
This sequence comes from Avena eriantha, assembly GCA_910589775.1. Classification (NCBI taxonomy): domain Eukaryota; kingdom Viridiplantae; phylum Streptophyta; class Magnoliopsida; order Poales; family Poaceae; genus Avena; species Avena eriantha. Next base: position 399,376,114 of record OU342743.1, on the reverse strand, counting down.
ACTGATAACCTCGTGGTGGTAGGTTATTTAGATGCTGATTTTGTGGGGTGTGTTGATACTAAAAAATCCATATTTGGTTATATTTTCACCCAAGCAGAAGGAGCTATTTCTTGGAAAAGCACCAAGCAAAGTGTTACTGCATCGTCAACAATGCAGGCATACTTTGTGGCATGTTATGAGGCAACCGGGTAGGCAGTATGGCTCAAGAATTTTATTCCGGGTTTTAAAGGTGATTGAAAGTATATCTGAGCCACTCACTCTTTTATGCGATAATCAACCCGCAGTGATCTATTTGAGTAACAACAAGTCAAGTGGTGATGCCAAACACATTGACATCAAGTATCATGTTGTGAAAGATAGAATCCAGGATCAGACAATAAGTATTAAGCATATAATAAGGACTAACGCAATGTTAGCGGATCCACTCATGAAAGGCCTACCACCCAGTGTGTTCAAAGAACATGTTGCTAGCATGGGATTAGCAGAAAGCTTTTGATCCTAGAATTGGGACCATTATGACACTATCTCCCCATAAGTCTAAGAAGGGTTCTTCTATTCGATGGAACAATGCACTATAGTTAATTAGTTCAATGGTACTTAATTGACCATTGCAATTTATTGTCTCTGTATAAGTTTCAACAAAGTGCTGAGCTCATAAGTTTGTAATAAGTATAAGTTTTGGAGCTCCTAAGTTCAAGAAGCTTTGTTTTGAGATAAAGTGATGTATTATAGTAACTTAGTTTTGTAGTACTCAATGGATGTTATAATTTTTTTATCTCGTATGTTGTTTTGTTTAGAAATAGGCCTATAAAATTTATTCATATGATAAAGGGGGAGAATGTTGGATATAAGTGATCTACTGTGATCTACAGGTTGTTGTGATTAATCTAAGAAAAATTAAGGTCTTTTAAGAGGCTTTTATTTAAAGCCATTGGACGCCCTGATCGGGGGCATCCTGGCCATTCATCTCATGGTGAAGGTTCCCCTGTTGTTAGTGTTGCTATAAAAGGGAGTTGAGAGCTAGAGGTAGGGTTATCTCTCATCTCTCTATCTCTCTTGTCTCTCTCACCGATCAAGATCAACACTAAAAGCATCAGGAAGAAATCCTCACAATGAGCACAAGAAGGCAGTGGTGGAAGAATCAAGAGGAGGCCATGGTTGGACCTCCAGATCAAGGTACATATATCCCTGATCCTCTTTTGTGGCTCAAATCTTAAGCTAGTTGATCCTTTGGATCCTAACAAGGACGACTGCACACGTGACCGTAGGTAGTACCGGTCTGCTGCGAGTTGCAGGGAGAGCGGGGCATATCCCACCTATGTGTCGTGGAACTCACCGAGGCACACGCCGCCAACGAGAGCAGGTTGTTGAGGCAGGCAGCGGCTAAGGCACATAAACCCAGCGCCACCGTGCCAGCTCGTCTGCCTGCTCATGATACCAGTAGACCGCAGACACAGACGGCGGTGACCTTCTTCCATTGCACGGCCTCGCCTCTTCGCCGGCTATAGAAAACTTGCATCGCCGCTGATTAGTCTTGGACTCTTGTTTCGTCTCACTTCCTTACACTTTGTTCTTCGGCCATGCGGCTACACATATGCAATGTGGTCATGTGGATCAATGACACTAGTTGATCAATGTGGTTTAGGAAAAGAACACATGCAATGTCTATAGTGGATCCATGTGTCAAACCATGGTCACAAATACCAAAAGCACATTGGAAGACTAGCTTCCATATTGCGTGTTGCACCAGTGAGCAGAAGTTGCATCACATAATGCATTGGAGTGTGTGTGGTCATGTGGATCAATGTGGTTTAGGAAAAGAACACATGCAATGACACTAGTTGATCAATGTGGTTTAGGAAAAGAACACATGCAATGTCCATAGGTGATCCATGTGGCAAACCATGTTCATAGAGACCAAAAGCAAATAGGAAGAGTGTAGCATCCCAATTGTCTAACAATTGCAATGCTACTTGCCTAGTCTATATATTGCTACTTCCTACATGTCATTATTGCATCATATGTATAATATCCTCATGTCACCATGCCACCTTGCATTTGAGCATCATATAAATCCCCTCTATTTGGTTCTTACCCCATATGCATTTATATTCTTATTAATTGCATTTGCCTCTTGATATATTGTATTTGCTTCTTGATAAATTGTTGAATGCCCAAGTTGAGCTGGGGGCATATATTTTCCTGACTCCACCACCTTTCTTTGTCACCACCTTATAATTCCACCATCCAAACTATTTGTGGGCATTTGCATTTCTTTTGGATCTTGTCTAGCTCACATATATAAAGATGGATCCACTTCTATACCACATGCTCTCATATGTGTTACTTTTGTTTTCACAATATAAATGATGGGGAGCCACATGTGGGGATGCTTCTATATCTTTTATATGGTTTGTTTTAAATGAGTGAGCATGTCTAAATATAAATGGGGCCACATAATCATCTAGTGCAACCACATACTAGCATGGCCTATTTATATTAATTTATGTTTGTTGTAATCCATTCCATATAAGAGAGTAAGCTTGTCCAATTTTTTTGGCCTTTATTCAAATTTAGAATGCATGCATCAACATAAGGCCATGTGAATATTTAGATGTTTTCACAACTAGCAACCATGGTAATTATGATCCATGCATGGCCCATGCAAGATCACATATATCTTCTTTTGATTTCTTTGGAATATTTGAGGGAAGCTTGTTTGGTTAAAATTCAAACAAGAAGATTCAAATTCTAATGACTCCTTGGCCATATGGAAACCTGGATGTTTTCACATCTAGGATACATGCAATAGTGCATGCATGGCACATGCAATCATGCTACCATTTTATTCAAACTCCTTCCTTTGCTACTTGAATTCTCGATGGTTTTGAGTATTTGTTTTCAAATAAATAAAATAAATAATAAAAGAACCTACATCTACTTTATCTCTACCTCTTAGCCACATGAAATAACAATGCCACTTGTGTTTTTCCTTTGATTCAAATCCTTGTGAGCTTGTTGGCTTATTTGTATTTGACCAAATCCTATATCTACCTACCCATCTAACTTACACACCCCAACCTAGCTAGATATTTCAAACTAAAATCCTATCCCTATTCTTTCTATCTCTGTCTTTGAAACCTAGCTAAATCCCAAGCTAGCTAAACCTAGCTACATCTAAATAGCACCACCCCATCTAGCTAGCAACCCAAGTTTGCACCTGACCCGACCCTCCTAACCTGGCCCTGTCGGCACACCCCCTCTTCGGTCTCATATGGTCCGGTTGCACCCTGCCTTGGCTCAGCGCAAGGAGTAGTGTGCTAGCATGCGAGGACGCCCCCTCTCGCGATCTCTCTCTACACCTAGACCCCGCGACGCCATCGCCCCACCCCAGCGCCCTGTTCCTCTCCCCTCATCGAGCACGTGATCGCCCATCCATGCCCACGCCTCGCACATGCTCGCCTCTCTCCTTGGCATAAAGAAGCATCTGGCCGTACCAACCCCAACCACTCCATCTTGTGTGAAATTGAGTTCTAGATCGCCATCTCCGTCCTTCTTCCTCCCCTTTTCTCTCCACAAGATCAACCATGACCTAGCCATGTCTAAACCCCAAACCTAGCTACCATCCCCTCGGCTTTTCTGTGTTCTAGTGATCTTGGAGACGAGCCAGGAGTTCCAGGAATTTGGCATGCTTCCACTTCATCCATTGTACCGCTCAGCTTCGCTTGAGCTCGCTGGAGACACTATCGCCGCCGTGTCTAGGAGCATTAGCAGCTGACGAAGTTCGAACCTCATCGCCCATCTACCCTTCCTCAAGCATACTCTCTGTGCCAGATGGCCACTGGTGAGCATCCCGACCTCCCCGGCAACTTCTATCTCCATCTCACCGCCGCCCACTGCCACCCTCGCCACGCCGCGCGCACACGAGCCCGCCCAGCGCCGCGCTCGGCAGCAGCAGCAACCCCGCGAGCCGCATATGTTCTGCTAGAGAGCCTGACCACCACAATCACCCTCCACTGGAGCTTCCTGTACGAAAGTGGTAGCCCTAGATTCCCTCTTCAGTTTTCGTTTTTGCGGCGTCACGAGTTTCACTGTCAATCGCTCGCTATCGTCCTCGGAAGATCATCGGAATCGTCATGCGCGCCGCGCTCTGAAAACTACAACAGCGACATGGTCATCGTCAGTAAAAGCAGCCACGCGGGTCCGCTGTTCCCGTCGTTGCCCCGGCGTCCCTATTGAACCTTTGCGAAATCTTCCTGAACGAAAATTGTAGACCAAGGTTCCATCTCTGTTTTTAGTTTTCTTGCCATCTCGTTTGGTCCAGTGCATTCGTCACCATCATCGATCAAAGTCGGGATCAGCTGACCAATTTATCGCTGAGTATCAGTTCAGCGTCAGGAACCTTTTGCACTTAGGCCCTCTCACTTTTCCAAAATGAACCCGCCGTCCTTCCCCTGCCAGCGTGTCCGGCCCACAGAGGCCCGCGCGTGAGGTGGTCCCGCGTGACCCATGACCCCACTTGCCAGCGAGCGTGGGTAGGTTTTCCCCGAGTGAGAAAAGTTCCCAGCACTTTTTCGAATTAATAAAAAAATAGAATATTGCTTAACCTAAATAAATTCATATCTTATTATATAATTTGAATTTGACCAAAATTTCAAAATGAAATATGATTCACATTTATTTGTGAATTCAACCACATTTTCAAATTTGACCAGAGTCAACCCTAACTACTTTGACATTTGACCCTTTTTTAATATAGTTTGATTTAAATATTATTTTAAATCCACAAATTCAAATAATACATATGATATATGTGTTCTGATTAGAAAAATGCCAGAAATTCAAATATGCCATCCAAAATATATTTTGAGTAATTTAAAATTTCCAAATTATTTTAAATTCCAATAAATGTCTTTTCTTAATAAATCTAAAATTTTAAATCCGTAAATCCAAATTCGACAAATAATATGTCTAAATCAATCAGCGCGACGAGCCTGTTCTGATTATGCATTCCATGATATGAATTGAAGCATGCATAATATAAATATTAAATAATCAGAACTGTTTATGGGAGTAAAACATGCCTAAATAAATTAATAAAGTTCTTTATTTTTGTTCCACACCTCACCCATCCCATGCTATGTAATACCATGCAATTGTGCATAATTCCATCATGGCTTGACTTGTTTGCTTGTTCCATAAGATTTTTATAATTATGCAATGTATTTATTTTGGCCCTTATGTGTTTGGTTTCTATCTGGATAGACACTGAGCAAGGAGAATACCAAGAGCTTTAGAAGTACTACCTGGATCCTCCTTTTTCTGCAGCTAAGATTCCAGGCAAGCAATTTCCCATGCTTGCATACATATAATACATATCCTTCTATCTTATTCTTGCATTATTGAGTCGCAATTGCATTAAATTTGAATCCCAAGTATTGCATAGCCTTTACTTTTAAACCCCACTGAAGCTTGTTCCTCAATCCCTGCGAGTCATAGAATTGCATGTGTAGGGTGTGTGTGGGTCTTTGGATAATGAGGTACCTAAACAACTTAAACTGTGTAGAATGGGATAACTAATGAAAGGGCCACCGATGAGCAATATATGTGATTTGGTACCTTAAGCTCACTTGTGTCCCGCAGGATCCCGAGTACTTGATTCCTGTTTCTTGACTATTCGCACTATCCACATACGGGAGACTCTACAGATCCCCCTTCGCTTGAGCTTGATTCACACTTTATTTATTGGGGCCACAAACTAGTTTGGGGATTTATTACTATCATGTACTTATGCCATGTTTTACTACTTCATTTATGATTGTGTGTGGAGCACCTATAATGTTTAGGAATTGCAGAGTGTTTTTGCGCTATCGACAAGCCTAGTCACACTTTCGGGTTCCCAGTTGTTTACAGCCATTGGCGCAAACCTTGGGTCTGTCTCGGAGCCGACCAACTTTGTTGCAGGTAGCTTAATGGGGTGGCCCCCTGAAATAATTTATGAATCCTATGAATGCATTATCGCGAGGCCTCGTTGCGTTTTATTTGGTTCTTCTCAAGGTTGATCGTGTGTGTGTTGCTATTTGTGTATCCCTGCATGTTAAATATTTTTGAAAGCTGTGTCCGCGGTTATGGATGACTTGGAGAAAAGTTTCTCGATCATAACCAAGCATAACTAAACTACCGCCTTTAATTTGATTAAGACATGACTAGTAAATAGTGCAACACTCATGGAATGGTTAATAAAATTGCCAATAGATGGGATATTCTTCTGCCTTCTCGTCAGTAAGCGAGAAGGAGGGTGAGCGATGTTTACTTATGTTGCTTATATATATGTTGTTACTAATTAACGAGCGTCCGTCCATCTCTGGTTGGGCATATGTGTAGCGTGTCTCTATAGAACATTGTAGATATTATTTTTCGCTGCAATTGTGTCACCCCAGGTTGTTTCCTTTAGAAGCATTAAGACTTGCTAATAACCCCTACAGTCTCACATGATAAATATTTTGTTTAGATGGACAGATATACTCTCAGGAAGGCTAGTGGGTCAAAGAGACTAATGATGGTGGCAATGACTGTCTGGTATAGAGATTCTGGGGATGGAGATCCATGAGATCTGTGGGCGGGATGTGCTTATTTTTAGGGCATCTTATGCCAATTTGATTCTTATTCGTACTCGGATCATGTTTTCCAATTCCGCTTGATACTCTGTTGCATGATGTATTAGGATGTATCCTAAACTATTAGGGATTTCTATTTCCGTGCCCCTGGTTCGTTAGTTGTACTCAGTTTTCCCTAGTCGCTTAGTTTTTTCCTCACTTTTCCCCTCCCTCATTCTGAAACCCTCACATGCGCTCAGACGGGAGGATTCCATCAGGTCAAAGGCTTGACCGTTATATGCTGACAGGTGGAACCACGTTGGGCGGGTCCTGCATTGAGCATTACGTTACATCGCCTCGACCGTTACATGCTGACAGGTGGGGCCAGGATACATGGTGCACCAGCCATCCGTCTCTCGCTGACTTGTGGGCCCCGTTTTTCCTGATTATGTGGCCGGTGCAGCCAATGACAAATGGGGACGTTTTGTGGGGCTGTTGAAGCCAATGAAAGATGGGGCCGCTATGTGGAGCCGCTCTGTGGGGCGTTCGTAACCTATGACAGGTGGGGCCGTCATGTGGGTTTGGAGGGGGGATTTGCATATTTGCCACATTTTACTTTGCAACTTTCATATTTTCCATTTTGTGTGTCACTAACATGTGGTGGTTATGTGGCAAATATGAAAATTAAAAATAAAAAGTTTGGAAGATATGCAAAATTGGCAAATATGAAATAATTGACAGGTGGGGTCATGTATGACAAGTAGACTCTCTCTCTCTCTCATCTGCTCCCACCCCATAGCCCTGAGCAGCTCCTATCCCACCGGTGGACAGAGCAGCCATCGTCGGCGCGTTGGTGCGTCGCTGGATCTGTCCTATGGTGGTATCGGACGGACTACCGCGCTACACCTCAACCATGGCTCCGACACCTGTTTCATCCGCACGCATTGTATGTTGAGGCAGTACTGACCACAGGCAGGTCCGTCGCCCATGACGACCAGGATTTGGTTCCGCTGCCATAGCTCGACGAACAGTCACAACAATTGCTAGTAGTGCTTGCTAGGACCTCCGCTCCTTCTCCACCCAGCTTAATCCATCCGGTTCCCCTAATTTTCTCGATATTGTAGGTGCAAATTAGTCCTCAATGTCTAGTCATAGCACGTACACCACGCGAGGGTAGGGAATCGATCATGTCGTGGCCACATTCTCCTTCTCCTACCACATCGGAAGTGCATGTAGCTCCTTCTCTTTGTACTACCGTTGAATTTGAAGTGCTGACATGGCCTATCAGACTGATTCAAATTTGGTTTGTTATGGGATTGTTACAGTGTGCTATGCAGGACAATGATCCATGGTACATTGCATATGAAGATGAATCAACTCAATGGTCTAGCCATAGGATGGATTTGGAGGAGATGGTTGCCAAGTTAGGTGATGAATTGGCCCGTAAAAACCTGTTGATATTCGAGCTGAAGCATACTGTCGAGGAAGAATTCAAAGCTTAGTCACAAAGAGAAGTTGACACCTGAGGTTGATCTTTCCGTATTTGATCAAGTCGTAGAAAATCTAAAACATGAACTTCAAGTGAATAGGCGGGATAGTAGATTCATGTGGGCAATTTTAGTAGTTGTCATCCGCGTCCTTGTAGTTACAGTATGCGGTTGTGGTGAAGGGTGGCATGTGTAATGATTAGTTGAATAGATAGCTAATTTAGAGAGTAGAATTGTTATTCAATAGATGTTGTGAGTTCCTACTAGTTTAGTCACTGTGCGGTCCCAAAGTTGTCGAGAGAATGTATTGCGGTGCCCGAGTTGCTTGTCGTTGGATCTAGCAGCCCCAAAGTGGTTAAGAGAATGCACTGCCTTACCCGAGTTGCTTGCCATTGGATCTAGCGGTCCCAAAGCTGTCGAGAGAATGAATTGCGGGGCCCGAGTTGCTTGCCATTGGATCTAGCTGCCCATAGTTGGCATGCCAAATGCCTAGAGGGTCAAGTTGGGGCCTATCAGTTTTGACTTTTCTATCGCTGCCATCGTGGCTGCCATGTAGAGTTGTAGCGTTGGTGGCAGCATCCATTCCCCATTCCAAATTAGTGGCTGAGATTGTCAATCCAAGTTAGTTGACTCAAATTCCTCAAGATACAATTGAATCTAGTAAAATCTAAATCAACTAATTTGGGTCGGAGGGAGTACTACTTATGAATCACCTTTAGATCATATCCACCATCCTCACTGCTCAAATACATATCAATTTTGATTCAAATCATACATATTTTGATCAAATTTATAGAAGCCCACTGGAGAATGTCAAAGGAAGTACTACTACTTATGAATCAGCTTTAGAGCATATCCACTAGTCTCACGGCTGAAATACATGTCAAATTTATTCAAATCATACATATAAGCCATAGAATTTAGGTTCAAATTGGGCTTAAATTTTTCCCAATTTTAGGTGGACGGTGAGCTAGCCGCCCTCCCCGCCGTATGTGTACTCCAAGAAGTACGGGCAAAGTGGTCCCATCTGGCCTTCACCGTCGAAGTGCACCTCGACGTGCCATCCACGGCCTGCCTCCCACAGCTTCGGTTCACGAGGGCTTGATCTGCGCCGTCGTAGTGATGTTGCGGATGATGGATTCAATCGTCTTCGCATCGATGACCACTGTCGACACCACAGCCGTAGATGTTGCAGATGATGGCTTCAACCGTCGTTGCATTGATGACCATTATCGGCACCGTAGCCGTAGATGTTGCGGATGATGGCTTCCATTGGTGTCTTTCATCGATGGCCACTATCGGCACCACCGTCGTTGCACTGATGTTGCGGATGATGGCTTCCATTGGTGTCTTTCATCAGCAACGGATCTGAGGATGTGAACGGAAGTGAGATAGACAGAGACTGAAATTTCTGATGATTAGATCCTCACTGCCGCATGCCATTCTAGCAGCTGCGCTTAGATCCGCGCCGCCACAAGCCGTTCCGACCCCCACGCGTAGGTTCACGCTGCCGTATGTCGATATGAGGGGAGGAAGATGCGGTTGGTATACATGCGAAAGGGAAAGGGAGGGAGAGACATCCAGCCCGTCGGGCTCTCCTCTCCATGACCCAATGGGAGAGAGATACCTCCAGCCCGTCGGATCATGATGTATCCAACGGTGGTTGGCCAAGATTCTGTGTGATATACATCTCGACCAATCATATCGCAGCCAAACTGAGCGCTAGTTGATGCGGCTGGTATACGTGCGTTAGGGAAAGGGAGGGAGAGACATCTAGCCTATCGGGCTCTCCTCGCTGTACAAGGTTAGGTGCGCCCATCGGGAGAGAGAGAGACCTCTAGCGGGTCGAATCATGATGTATCCAGCGATGGTTGGCCAAGATCTGTGTGACATACATGTCGACCAATCAGAGCGTTGGCCAAACTGGAGACATGAGAGAGGGGAAAAGTGAGGACAGTTTTAGTGGGAGGGGAAACTGAGGAAAACTTTAGCGGGAGGAGAAAACTGAGTAGAGCTAAGGAAAACAAGAGCGCTCGGATAAAAAAATGACTAAGGGAAGTTCAAGCTTTTAGCATAACAAATGGAAAATGTGTTATTTGAACAAAATAATCCATCTTGGCCGACATTATATTGTTTGCAACTCAAAGATTCACATGTGTGCCAAATTTGGCCTCATTTAGACAAAGTATGTTTTGGGATGGGTTATCTTGGAGGTTGACTGAGTAGAAAGCCATGCATCTTCATATCTAGTAGCTCATTCCAAGAAGTGGTTTAGGGGAGAAGTCCATTTCTCTTTATTTCCTTTTCCTTTATTATTCATGCTAGGTTTTAGTTAACATAACAAGACTCCATGCAAAGGTTGCACTATGTTTTGACTTATTTTTTGAATTAAACTAACCCTAAAACCATTTATTTGAATTTAATCACTTAGAAAAATAAAAATGTGGCTGATTACAAGTAAATCCAAAATTTCCAATTTCATATGGTAAATCAATCCAGGATACACAATTGTCCAAATTTTCGGATCAATTGGTCAACATTTTCTATGGTTTAAGCCATGAACTACCTAAATCCCATGTGTTGAACACATGTCGAGGGCAAAACTGAGCAGTGCTAAGCAACTAGTTGCATGACAATAGAAACTTGCAATAACACATAAATTATGGGGTTATCCAACATACAAACTTGGAAGCGTCACAAACATTGACAGTAGTTCAAATTCAATACAAACATTGACAATAGTTCAAATTCATCATACAAATTCAAATTAATAATCCAAATTCATTTTTTTCTTGCTCCTATTGTTTTTCGTTAGAATATTCTCAAAGTTCACCACCTTGCTCTGGGTGATCCTGGCTACAATATTCTCGGAGTCCACCATCAGCTTCTTCTGTTTGTTCCCTTTGTTCTTTTTCTCTGCATCAAATGAATCAAGTGCTTCAGTCTGTCGTACAATTGGTTCAACTATGTTTCGATTCATTGGTTCATACGGTTCAAAATGCATTGGCATCATTTCTTCAATATCCGCTTGTGTAATTCCTTTACTTTTGAACTCTGCTTCCAATGAATAAATTGCTTCAATATCCCATGCATTTGGTGCAATCTCCCCCTTCATTTGGTTCAATCTCCTCTCGATCCATTGGTTCAATCCCCCTGCATCTGGTTCAATCTCCTCTTGATCCGTTGGTTCAATCTGCAATGTATCCATTGCTTCATTCTCCTCTCGTTTAGATACTTAATTCTCATCTGCATTTGCTGCTCTGGCCTAATCATCCATTCCATAAGCTAGGTCCACTTCATTTTTACAAAGCCTAGCAATGTGCCCTAGGATCCCACAATGTTTGCACTTAGGTCGTCGAGGTGGTGCACCACCCTCTGCACTAGCTCTCATCCAATTCTTCCTTGGCCTACCTGCTGGTCTAGTAAAAAATGGAGAATATAGCTTGAAGCCTGGATTCACTTCCATCCATTGGTCTTTTCCCAACAAGGCTGGAACATTCTGAGCATATGTTGCCCTAAATTTGGCAAATGAGGCACGTGCATCCAAGTACTCCTTCACCGTAGGTTTTTGTTTATACAACACTTCCAAATGATATAGATGCTTCCTCAAACTCCATGTGTATGAAGATGGCCATATGTCGTTAGTATAAACTTTACCCTTGAATTTCTTTGTAAAATTCTACACTAAGTGTCGCATACATTCACTATGCTCCACTCCGGGGAATACTGCTTCTACAGCTTTCTCCAAGCGTCCATGTGGATAGTAAGTCCTGGTGGATGACCTATAAGGTCACACAAATTTTCCAGAAACCAAGTATAACTTTCCTCTGACTCAATCTCCAAAACTCCAAAAGCAACAGGGAACATCGAATTGTGGCCATCAACTGCAGTAGCAGCTACTAGTTGTCCTTTAAATCTGCCATGAAGAGTTGTTGCATCCACGGCCAAATAAGGCCTGCAACCATCCAGAAACCCTTGCCAGCAAGCTTTGAAACAAACAAAAGCCCTTCTAAAGTAATCCTTCTCCATTGTCTTCCCTATTATTTTGTACTGAACTGTATGCCTATCTATCTGTACAACACTACCTGGACTAGCCATCTCCACTTCAGCTTTGAAGTTGTAAAGCAATTGAAAACTCTCATTCCATGGACCATTGATGCTATCAAGAGCCATTTCCTTCGCATAGAACATCCTCATGTAAGGTACTATAACATTAAACTTTTTAGAAACTTTTTTGTTGAGCGTTGTTACACCAACTGATGGGTTCGCTCTCATCCAATACATGATTGCATCTGCCAACCACCTAATCTTTGCTAGTTTTGTTTTGTTTTTGGTTGTCCCCCTTGAGGTGGACAAGAATGTTCGAACTAGTTACCTTTTATCTAAAACATAATGAAAATGTCAGGTACAGTTAACAAATTCTACACAATGATCTAAAATACACAACTGGATGTAATACCTGAACCAAACTGCTCATGAGCATAGTGGATACATGCATCCTCCACGTACACCTCTTGTATGAGCACTTCACTATGAACCTTGCTAGCTCAGTCTTAATAACAATATAATCATTTTTGGTGTAGATGCAATATGTAGTAAGGGCATTACGATAGTCGCGCATCGTTTCAAATACGATGCCTTCTAAATCTTAGAATCGTTCCTGTCCCAATCAATAACTGGCAAGTCCTCACCAGTGTCAATAACTCAGCTAAAACGAGACTATCATTGTTCTCCTTGTTCTCTTCTTCATCAGTGTCATCAAATCTGGCACCGTGGGCCAATTCCTCCGTGTATTGATCCTTTAGTGCCTCTTTACTAAATCTATCTACCAATTCAGGAAACATCAACTCATCCTCATCATCTAGTGGAGGCACTCCCTCGGCAAGCTCTGCTTCGTCCACCACATCGGCTACATGAGTGATTTGGCTTACACTCGCAGTGCAAACAGATGATACTGTTGTGGACCTACAAGGAGCGCGGGGGCTCACACTATTAGTAGAGACAACAGAGACATATGATGCCCGACCACTTGATGATACCTGACTACCAGATGATGGTTTAACCCTATTTCCCATGTGTTCAACTTTAGGTTGCACATGGAGACAAATTCGACCAAAACATTCAGCATCATTCAAAGAGAAAAGCATTACTAGATCAGCTTCGCTAGTTAGTGGGAGCAATCTTTGCTCGCTAATGTTGAAATATTGCAAATCAACTGAATCGCCATTGCTCCAGGGAAATATAGAGTATATTTTATCTTTCAAATCTCTAAGAGTTATAGAAGTTTCAACCACCACTGGGAAGTAAAATCCAGAGAGATACCATTCACAACAACGAATTATGCTAGTATCCAGTTTAACTGCCAGCCAAAATGCCAATGCTGGATCAATCCTATTCGAAAAGCAAGGCAGTTAGCTGAGCACCGGCGATTCGTGCTCAATTAATGCCTATAATCAATCCACAAAGGGAAACAATACTTACCTAGATGGAATCCATGCGTTAGATCCCTCCGATTCTACCAAATCTTCTCCGCGCTCGACGGGGAGGACCGGTACACCCGCCGGCGTCGCATACTATTCCGCGAACAGGGTAGATCTAGCAGGGGAGGAAGCGGAGTCGGAGTGGGCTCCACGGCTAGGGGGAGGGGCAGCTCGGGCGCCGAGGCCGACATAAGGTAGGAGGGGCTCTCAGGTAGGAGGGCACGACGGCGGGGGAGCGAAGAGGAGGGGCGGTGTGGGAGCTATTCCAGGCTCGGAGCGAGAATGGCTGGTCTGACGTGTCTCCATGTGGCCCAACCGTTCACCACATATGCAAGACCCGTCCCAACACGGAACCACCCTTCACAATGTATGCAGGACCCGTCCCAACATGGCCCCACCCGTCAACACGTAATAGTCGAGGCGACGTAACATAACGCTCAACGTAGGACCCACCCCAATGTGGTCCCACCTGCCAGCATATAATAGTCAAGCCTTTGACCTGATGGTGTCCCCTTGTCCGAGCGCGTGTGAGGGTTTCAGAATGGAAGGAGGGGAAAAGTGAGGAAAAACTAAGTGGCCGGGGAAAACTTAGTACAACTAACGGACTAGGGGCACGAAAATAGAAATCCTAAACTATTATATCTATCTAATATATTTGGATCTTGCCATATGGCGTTAAACATTTATGTTTCTATTGTTTTAGATTGTGTGGCTCTGATATCTATTGTATGTCACCGACATACATACACATTTGTGTTTGTTTTGATCGCTTTACCTGTCGATTACACCGCTCGCTCTAGTCCTGATGTTCTAAAAAGTGGGTGGGATGGTTGGCCAGTACCGTATCATGCTCCACGAGGTGGGCCTACTGTGTGTGGCTGCATGGCCACACGGGAGTACGTCCTGTCCACGTTTGGTTCATCCAGGCTTGAGCTTAGAGTGTCAGGTCCGAGGTATTACAATTGGTATCAGAGCCATTCCACCCTTTAGGGTCTCAGCCAAGATGGTCGTTGTCATTCTAGAAAATATTTTCGGTAGTTATGTATACTAGGGAAAAACTAAACATGAGAGTAGGAATGTTTCCATGTTTCTTCTTACCCACCCACCCACCATTTTCTGGGAAGGAAATGTAATGTTTGTCTATCCTCTTCGAAAAATTCAAACTATGATTCACGTGTTTGGGGTTTCCGTAGTACCATAGGATGTGTGCGTAATTCTTTTTCTATCTATTGCATCCAACCTTGTTGTCGCAATCTTCCTTTGGTTATCAACTGTTGGTACATTCCATACCGACAGGCTTATGTGTAAACCCACGCGATCTATCCGACTCTTTGTAAATCGGTGCGATATGTCCAACTATTTGTTAACCGACGCAATCTTGTTAATGGTATTCTTCCTTCCTGCATGCTTTCATAGAATGTGTAGTTGCTAATCTCTATCTGTTAAGTGGTTTTGTGCATCTAGTTGGTATTTTAATGCCAAAAAATGCGGAAAAATTTTATTTGATACGTTTGTGTTTCCACACTCCTTTTTAGTCGTCTGGGATACACTATCTATCTTTTTTTGGCATGTCCATGCTAACTCAATCTTTTGCTACCAGCGCATAATCCTGGAGTTTTTACTTCATCTGCAATTTCTTTTGGTCTAAATGCATAACTTGTGTCGATCTGATGCTTGCGATTGTAATTTGGTTCTTGGTGTAGCTATATGACACTTATCATGAGTGGAATATGGTCAATGATATCAATCTAATCCTCCAAAATGATGGTAGTTATCTCTTGCGATTTTGAGTTATACCGTGATCATATCTATATCATATTCAAGTATCTTTGGCAATCCGGAGGTTTCTTAAGGCAGTATGACGGAATATCATCTGATTGTCGTGTTTCATATGTTTTTGAACTCCTTATATGTAAGGTTCTCTTTGATACAGGAGAATATCATTCTTTCGTCTCTGATAGCTTTGCTTAAATGTATGAATTGTCATCGCTCCTTTATCCAATATCTCATATTTTTCAACCGGTGATCCGATCAAGAAGGTGAACAAGTCAACATCTCTTTTCTCATCTGAAGTGCTAGATAATCTATTCTTTAATGCATCTCTTCTAACATGAATCCTTGCTCGTAACGTTGATCTTTCAAAGAGCGTTAAGCTCAGAAGGTGTTTTGAGCATTTGATCATTCTCTCGCCTCATGAACTTGGTATTCTTCGAAAATCTTGTTAAATTCATGGTGGTATATCTTAATGATATTCTCGCCTATTCTATATCAATGGAAGAACATGAAGAACATGTTCTTATCATCGTCTCAAGCTTCGGGAGCACCACATCAATGCAAAGTTCTCAAAGTGTGAATTCCGACTTTTCGAAGTCACCTCGACCACGTCCTTCTGCTAAAGATACTGCTACAATTATGGAATCATCAAGTCAATTGTTAATTCCATCCTCCACCTTCAACCAAATCGGAGATTTTTCTTGTTTGGCAACTTATCATCGTTGTTCCGCTGAAGTTTCCTCAAGACTGCTAAATCTCTCTCTTATCTTCTTAACAAGGACAAGAAATTATTTTGTATTCTGCTCATCTAAGAAACCTTTGAAACCCTCTCGCTTTATCTTCTATCCTCAATCCGATAGCTGCCATGAAGATTTTTCAGATCTTTCATAATTCTTCTATTCAAGACCTTGGTGTTTTTCTTGTTTTATCTGTTGGACCTATCATCTATTTTAGTGATCTTCCTTCATACCTTTTTCTAGTGGTTTTGGAACTTCTGACATAATGACAACATCATCATCTTTACCTATTTTGGGTCCGGCGAAGTGTTTGCATCACCTCCTTGTTTTCTTATGAAGCTTCATAAATTCTGCTTGTCAAGATCTTCAGTCTGAATTTTGAGAGTTTGGTTGCACGATTTTCCTATTCATATATGGAGTAATGCTTTGGGTGTGTGATGGACTGATCCCCATCCGACTACTCTTACCATTTGCTCTTGTACATTGAATTGGTGGATTAATGCGATTTTACTCATTCCATGGAAGTAGAAGTGGCCATTATCTCTTGAGACTTTTACTTCCGCCCTTGTTTTCCGGAGTGTTCTATCGATGAATGTGAACAATAATATGTTGTTGATGGTCTCGTCTATTTCAAGATGGAGAAAAATTTTCAACGATCTGGTGGAAGAAAATGCAAAATCTTCACTGATACTCTTATATTTGAACGGAGCTCGTCATCATCAAACAAGATGGATGGAAGATATATATCTTTGACTTCAATTGTTAAATACTTTTCTCTTGGTAAAACCAAGTATTGTCGATCCCATCAATCGCAAAATCTATCGCAATAACCTCATGGTTAAAGAAAGCAAGGGGCATCTGAACAATAACCTCCAGATATGCAATATTCAACGTCTTCTCAGGATTCCACCATAAACTAGCATCACCTCTGAAAGGACATTGTTTTCTCCATGTATTTTGGTGTTGATGACAACTTCATTTGTTGTTTAACCGTGTGCCTAAATTGCAGGTTTTAGTTACGGATGATTTAGTTGGTGGACTTCTTTCTAGAAGGATCTTGAAGACGGTGGCTATTATTTGCACTTTCTCTTATCTTCGTTATAGGCTACCGTACTATCAAGAGGGGGTCCACCTTGGAAGGTTGTGGGAAATCACCGTTTCATGCATAGACCATACCAGCACATCCACCGCCTTCCCAGTTTTCCTGTGAGGGAGAGATCCTTGAGGAGGATGTGTGGTTTCTGCCCTAACCGGTAGTACTGGCCAGGCACCGGTAGTATCGCCAGTGGTGTTTCGGGAGCTGATCCAGCGGTACTTCCGGCCGTGGTTCCGGTCCTAATTCTGGTAATCCATTCAGGAATACTTCTGAATCGATGTACCTATTTGACGGAATCAGTGTCGGAATTAGCACTGGTAGTACCGGCTAGAAGGTTTGGTCTGGTTGGACTAGAACTTCCGGCCAGCGCTGACCATCCCTAGATCCTCTGAGAGGTAGTACCGCCTATGCCCGGTAGTACCGGTCAGCACCTAGCGACTCGGTAGTTCTGACCCCAGTTCTGCTCTAAGTTCCGGTAACTGGCAAATCGGTTCAAATACTTATCTGTATAAAAATGTCCATTTATCGGTAATTGGATCAGAACTAGGAACGGTAGTACCGGTCAGTTCGTGGGGCCTGCTGAACTATCAAATCCGATCGTTCCGTGGAGCGTCTTTGGACCACTGGGAGCCGCTCGCCGGAACTACCGGCCTGCCACCGGTAGTACCGGTGGTGTTGGGGAGGGATAGAATACGCTCGTTTGGAAGAGGCCAATTTAAGGCCCTCTTCTTCCTCCTCTCCTTTAATCTCTTTGTTTTCTCTCTCCTCCATTAATACAAGAGCTTGCCTTGCCTAGATCTCTCCCCCTACCCACTCAAACCTCTTGATCTTTTGAGGATTGGGAAAGGTGACCTAGATCTACACTTCCACCAAAGGAATCGTGATTTCCCCCACCCATCCTTAGTGGATCTTGTTACTCTTGGGTTCTTGGAACCCTAGATGGTGTAGGGCATCCTCGGAGCTGGGGTAATTGTTGTGAAGCTTCGTGGTGTCGTTGAGGGCCTCCAATTGAGTTGTGGAGTCTCCCCTCAACCTTGTTGTAAAGGTTTCGGTTGGCGCCTTCAAGGTCACCGGTTAGTGGATTGTGAGGCCACCTTTGTGGTGGTGCTCACCGGAGAAGAAGGTGAGGCCTTTGTGGCGCTCGGGTGACCTTGTGTGGCCCCGACACCTCTCCAACTTAGACGAAGCTTCCTTGGAAGTGAACTATGGGAACTACATCTCCGTGTCCCTTGCCGGTTTATCTGTTCCTCTCCTCTAGTACTTGCAATTACCATCTTGTTTACTTGTTGTATAGTTTTCCATATAGGTTGTTCATCTAGTTGCATCTCTAGTGAACTTTACTTTGTGCAAAGCCTAAAATTGCAAGAAAAGAATAAAAATTGGTAGTCTCCTATTCACCCCTCTAGTCGACCATCGTTGGGCCTTTCAATTGGTATCAGAGCCTCGACTCTTACTTCGGGCTTAACTGCCTAAGAGACAATGGCCGACAAAGATGGGAGTGTGCGTGCAACCACCAAGAACTTGTCCTCCATGGATGACCTCAATCGATTATAGACATCTATGATGACCAAGTTTGAGGAAATGATGACCCTCTTGCAATCCCTTAAGCCTAACCCCATGCAAGAAACCCCTCATGATGCATCTCAAGCCGCTGAAGCCCCTCCCGCTACCATGCAAGTGGTCGCCCCCGGGGTGAATCCAACGGTTACCCAAAACACTTGGGTTTAGGCTTTGTGGCTCAAACCACCAAGCTCCCAAGCGACAACACCGATGGACTAGGTGACTCCTCCTCCAAAGAGGGAGACGAGGGAAAGGACTACATGGTGGTACCACCACCGTTGAAGTACACTCCGGACCCAACTATTCCCATGCCACATATGATACCTCAAGGAGCACCCCCCATGCTAGATACTTCTAACTTTGCCAATTGGAAATATCTAATGAAATCTCACATTTCCAGCTCTTCTATTGAATTGATGAGGATTGTGGAAGAAGTTTTTCCCCATATGATGCAAAGAAGTTGACCTGGGCCAAGGTCATGGACAAGCAGCTCAATGCCACCGCTTTGGGCATGATCCAAAAGGCATTGAATCCCAAGGACTTTACTCACATTTGCCAATTCTCCACCACAAAAGAAGCTTGGGATCATCTCACTGAGTTGTATGTCATGAATGCTAGCATTCAAAGCTCCAAGTTTGATGAAGTCAACAATGAGTCCGATGGCTTTGCAATGCAAGATGATGAGACACCCGAAGACATGTATCGTCGTCTCAAAGTTCTTTGATATACTATGAGGGATCTTGGTGCTACCTATGTTGATGACAAGTTCATGAAGAGGAAGTTTGTTCAAGCCCTCCTTCCCTTTAAGGAGCAAAAACTCAAATCCATCAAGGGGAGAAGCAACTACCACATCATGTCTTCTCAAGATGTGTTGAGTGAAGTTATTGCCATGAATTTTACCAAGACGAATGCGGAGTCCGCTCGTGCTCGTGCATATGGGTATCAAAAGGTGAACCTAGCCTTGAAGGCTCGAGTGGTGGAAGTTGATGAAGATGAAGACACTAGCGAGTGGTCTCAAGAGGACATCAAATATGCCTTCAATGATCATTTGGCTCTCGCATCAAGGGCCTTTTGGAACAAACCGGGCATGAATTCAAGGTGAAGGTACAACCCAAGATTCAACTCAACCATGAAGGCTCCAAAGGCAAGATCTTGCTACAATTGCAACGACAAGAGTCACTTTGTGGCCCAATGCCCTTTCGAGAATAGAGAAGACAATGGAGGCCATATTATTCGCAAGAGCAAGCCAAGACCTCCTCACCCCTTGAACAAGAACTTCCACAACAAGAACTCTCCAAACAAGGAGAGGGCAATGGTGGTCCATGAAGAGTACTTCTTAGGCGCGGATGATGATGATGAGAGTGAAGGTCAAGGTGGAGAGATTGTGGGAGTTGCCGCTATTTCTCACAACCCGGTGCAACACAACAAGACCAAGCACTTTGAGATTCGTCATCATTTCTTTCGGGATCATGTTGCAAGAGGAGACATTTCATTGGAGTATGTTCCTACCAAGGCCAATCTTGTGGATCTTTTTGCAAAGCCACTTGATGAAGCAAGGTTTCGGGAGTTGACGCATGAACTAAATATCATAGATTCGAGAAATGTGGTTTAAGTATCTTGTACACCTGCCCGAGTCTCAAAGAATATCTCGTTTGGATGTACGCATGGATTTAGGGGGAGTGTAGTTCCTCATATGAACCAACACTCCCCCTATTATGCACACATTAATGTATTCATTCTCTATGGTCTCTCAAGGAGACTAAATGAGCTTAAACGATGAGTTTTGGTGATGAAACCAAGATATATCTTCGTGGTGTCAAGCCAAATATACTCATATATGGTGGCCTAGGCCAGTAAAATTATGGGTTTCTCTTTGTTTTTCTTTTTGGGTGTTTCACTTTGTTTCCCATGTTTTTGGTGTTGTTTTTCATTTTTGGATCTTAATTTGGCTTTTCATAGTTTGTGCCATCTATCCCAAGCCTTTGCTTCTCAAGTTGAACCTCAGTCTCTCTTGCACAAGGTCTCATCCTAGCCATTCCACACATGAGAAGTTCTCTCTGGGCGTCACCGGAAGTTCCGGCCAGCACCGGTACTACCGCTGCGGGCCTAACTTCCCCGGAAGTTCTGTCCGGACCGGTAGTACCATTCTGACTTTGCACTACTGGTGTCACCAGTAGTTCTAGCCCATGGATGGTACTACCGGTCGTGCGCGGGTCCTATAAGTTGTGGGCCAGGGGGCTGCTGGCTCGTGGTTGATGTCGAGCTCGTTGGGGAATCTCAAGAGGAAGGTATAATGAGCACAGCAATAAGTTTCCCTCGGTTATGAAACCAAGGTTATCGAACCAGTAGGAGCAAGGAAACACCTCCAAGGTGTTGTTGCCAACTTGGAATCATGCACAATACAACCACAGAACTTTGCCCCCAACTTACAGTGAGGTTGTCAATCTCACCGGTTTTGCCGAAAACATAGGATTAAACGTATTGTGTGGAAGAAAGTAATAGCTTGCAGAAAGTAAACAAAAAGTAGTAATCAGTTGTAGATTGATGGTAAAAGAAAGGACCGGGGTCCATAGTTCACTAGTGGTGGCTGTCCTTAAGATAGATGACATGTTGGGTGAACAAATTACAGCGGGGCAATTGACAAACATCGAGAAAGCAATCATGCATATACTAATCATCTTGACTCCTATGAGATTTGATTGGGCATTACAACATTATAGATAGACCGTAATCCAACTGCATCTATGACTAATAATCCACCTTCAGGTTATCATCCGAACCCCCTCCAGTCTTAAGTTGCAAGAAACAGATAATTGCATTACGCATTGCGTGTAAAGTAAACAATACGATTGTTCTATGAACAAGGGATTGTTGTTTTCTCCCTAGTCAACAACACATCTAGTACCTTAGAGATTTCTATCACTTCCCCAGATTACTAGAGGAATGAACCCACTATCGAGCATAAATACTCCCTCTTGGAGTTGCTAGCATCTACTCAGCCAAGATATCTACTAACAACGGAGAGCATGCAAGATCACAAATAACAAAGACATGACAGAATCAATAATCAATCTGAAATAGCATCTCAATATCCATCGGATCCCCGCAAACACGACATGTAGAATTACAAATAGATGATCTTGATCATGAACGGAGCTCACAAGATCTAAACATGGTAGCACAAAGGAGAAGAACCAACCATCTAGCTACTACATGGACCCGTAGTCCAAGGATGAACTACTCATGCATCACACCAGAGGCTTGCATGGTGATGAAGAAGGCCTCCAGAGTGAATTCTCCCCTCTGGCAGGGTGCCAGGAAGAGCTTCAGATCCCTCCCGATCTAGGGATGGAGATGACAGCGGATACAGACTCTTTCGTGGATTTTTGATCGTGTACTTAGGGTTTCTGTATCGGAGGCATCTTATAGGTGAAAGGGGAGCCCGAGGGGGTTCCCTAGGCGGCCACACCACCCCCTAGTGGGGGCCAAGCCTGGCCGCACGGCCAGGTGGTGTGGCGGCCCTCTGGCCCCTCTCCGTCTTGTATTCTGGCTCCGTGGCCCCCTCGGTGAAAAACTGACTTTGGCTTTTGTCCCGTCCAATTCCGAGAATATTCATTTTCTGACTTTCCTAGAACCAAAAACAGCAGAAAACAGGCAGCTGTCACTGTGGCATCTTGTTAATAGGTTAGTCCAAGAAAGTGTATAAAAAGTAATCCAAAGTGTGGACAAAACATAAGAAAGTAGATAAAAACCAAGCATGGAACATCAAAAATTATGGATACGTTAGCAACGTATCAACATCCCCAAGCTTAACTCCCGCTCGTCCTCGAGTAGGTAAGTTATAAAAAGAAAGAATAATTTTTTAGGTGACATGCACCATCATAAACTTGATCAAAGTATTTGTAAAACATTGATAGCTGGGATCATAGTACTTCAACATAGCATGAAAGATAAAGTTCTAACAATAAGACATCGCAACTATGTTGCAACATGAAAAGGCACAAACAAAAGATTCATGAATAACAATGCTTTGCAAGATGTTTGTTTGTTTCACATAAAGAAAACATAGCATAGTGGCATTCAGCTTGTCCCTCATAGAGTAGCAAACATAAATGCATAGGACACCTTCAAAGTTCATAAGGGTGACTAGATACAAATAGTTTAAGAACAAGCAACATCAAAGTTATGCATCAATCAACATGTCTTGGGACAATGCACATAGAACTAAGAATGGCCGCTATGCTCTCAAAATAGGTGCATAAAGATAGAAGGTTGAGACTCAACATAAAAGTAAAAAAAAGGCCTTCATAGAAGGAAGTAGAGATTCAAGTTTCATAAAGAGCTTACAAGTTCCCCTTTTATTTCACACCGCCGGGATCCATAAGCAAAAGAACATGATATCAACTAGGTACAATGTACAAGTGCAATGTTGAAAGCGTTCCCCATTATACATGGTTTTGCTAACTTCAACTTATAAAGTGCAAGCATATACTCAACAAATATGGACGCAATGGTTCAAGTTTATTAAGTGCAAGAAAGTAAAGTGTGCGATCAAGTTCGTGAGAGCTTTAATCACTAACTTTCACATAACAAGTTTAATTCGGAAGGCAGATAAAAACATGAATATACTTGGAATAGCAAATGCTAATAGATAGGTATGGTGGACTCTTTGGAATAACTTGGTTTTAGGAGTTGGATGCATGTGTGGAACTCATACTTGGTTATGGAGGCTAGCAAAACACTAGGAGCGACCAACTAACAGAGCAATAATGGCCATAATCATGCAGAGCGACAAAACATCATTAATCAAAGCATAAAGTGATATTACAAGTCGAAAACTAAAGGATCATAAAGGCTTATGGTGACTTGGGATAGTCATAACATGGTGTGAGCATGCACCAAGTCAACCCAAATAAAGAATCAAATGAGAATACCATAATACTTATGCTTTAATATGCTAAAACAACGCATGATTCTTCCAAGGCACATTAAGCAATCTCAATTGTTTATAACAAGTCATGCTACAGCAAATATCACTAAGCATAAAGCCAAAACAATATCAAGCATGGCATGACAAAGCATAGGCCACAGTCAAAAACAAACTCCTCTTACCACTTAAGCATGAACTTTCCTACTCTTTTCCAATCCAAACCAAACTATTTGAAAACCAATGTATGTAAGATGGGGTCCAACCAATTTATTCAGCAAACTAAAAAAACCAAGAAAATGAAAACCAAAAACAAAAACTAAGATGCTCCAAGAACAACACAACTGTGCATGAAACAATAAAAATGAAGTGTTTGGAAGAAACCTGGGATTTTTATTGATGAATAAGGGGATGCCTTGGGCATCCCGAAGCTTTGACGTTTGTACTTCTTGGATATTTCTTGGCGTGACACAGGGTGGCATCCCCAAGCTTGAGATTTAGTCCATTCTTCATCTCATTACATCATTCTCTCCATACACCTGAATTTTTTTCCTTCATACAAAACTTCACACAATCTTTATTAGCAACATTAGTGCACTCAAGATAATAAGTCTTTGGGTTCAGTTTCAACACAAATAATACTTACATTAAAACACAAGCTACTGAACCACTTCCCTTGAAATGCTCAATTCCCCAAAGAGAACCCAAAAAGGAACCAACAAGAAGCAAATGCAAATAATGGCAGAAATCTGTCAAAACAGACTAGCAGGTAAAAACCGATGTTTTGGAAGACCTTTTGTTGCTCAAATCAAAAAGTGTTGAACTAATGAAAGTTAGATAACAACCTTTGGCCGAAGCACAAAAATTCACGCCTCAAAACAACGTACAGATATTTTACACGAATGTTTATGGTGAAGCACAAAAATCTGATTCGGGGCAGTAACTTTCCCAAGCATTACTTCTCTCTCATTAGAGGTTACTCTTGTCACAAAAAGCAAATAAAAAGGATAAGAAGCGGTTATTACTGAAGTAATAACTTCCAAGACTCATCTAAAACTTTTGGGTTATCTCCCAATAAGTACTTTTCTTTAACGCCTTTAAGTTAGGCATAAGAAGCAAGAAAAAGGATCAAGTGTTCTCAAATGAAGAAGCATTAAGAGCAAATTTTGTTTTCATAGGAGAGGCAAAAGAAATCTTCTCTCTCTTCTTAGGGAAGTGTTCTATACCTTTCTTGAGTGGGATTTGATATTTAATGGTGCCTTCTTTCATATCAATAATGGCACCAACCGTTCTAAGAAAAGGTCTTCCCAAAGTAATAGGACAATAAGCATTGCATTCAACATCCAAAACATAGAAATCAACGGGGACATAAGCATTGTTAACCATAATAAGAACATCATTAATACTCTCCATGAGTTTCATTTTAGCATTATCATAAAGTGGGACATTCAAATAACAATCTTCCAATGGTGGCAAATCAAGCATATCATAAATCCTTCTAGGCATAATAGAAACACTACTATCAAGATCACATAAAGCTTTAAAATCAAAATCATTCACCTTCATATTGATGATGGGTTCCCAACCATCTTCTTGTTTCATAGGAATAGAAGCTTTATGTTTCATATTTTCTTCTTTGATTTTTATGAGAGCATCAATAATGTGTTTTGTAAAGGCCATATTCATAGCACTAGCATTAGGAATTTTAGCAAGATTTTGTAGGAACTTAATTACTTTAGAGATATTGCAACCATCAAGATCAAAATCATAATTATCATCTAAAGTGGTAGAGCTATTACTAGCCTCAACACTAGTGGTAGTGATAGTAGAAACACTAATGTTTCTAGCAATTTCATCTTCTCTCTCCCACTTAGCATGCAATTCAGCTAATAGTCTAACATTTTCATCAATTCTAACTTGTATGGCATTAGTAGCAGCAAAAGGATTATCAATAGTTTCAGGTTTAGCATCCATTTTATTCAAAGAAGATTGAGCTTTAGCCAATGATGCTATATTTCTTTCAGCGTTAGAGAGTTTTTCCTCAATAGTTTTATTGAAAGTAGTTTGTTTACTAATAAAATCTTTAAGCATAACTTCGAGTTCAGAGGGAGCACTCCTATTATTGTTGTAGAAATTTCCATAAGCATTACCATTATTGGGAGGATATGGCCTATAGTTATTATTACCAAAATTATTCCTGTAGGCATTGTTGCTAAAATTATTATTTCTTATAAAGTTCACATCAACTTGCTCTTCTTGAGCAACCAAAGAGGCTAAGGGAACATGATTTGGATCAATATGAGCTTTCCCATTAACAAGCATAGACATAATAACATCAATTTTATCACTCAAGGAGGAGGTTTCTTCAACAGAATTTACCTTCTTACCTTGTGGAGCTCTTTCGGTGTGCCATTCAGAATAGTTAACCATCATATTATCCAGAAGCTTTGTTGCAGCACCCAAAGTAATGGTCATAAAGGTACCTCCAGCAGCAGAATCCAATAGATTTCTTGAAGAATAGTTCAAGCCTGCATAAAAGGTTTGGATAATCATCCAAGTAGTCAGTCCATGAGTGGGACAATTCTTTACCAAAGATTTCATTCTTTCCCAAGTTTGAGCAACATGTTCATTATCAGATTGTTTAAACTTCATTATTTCACTTCTCATAGATATAATCTTAGCAGGAGGATAGTATTTTCCAATGAAAGCATCTTTGCATTTAGTCCAAGAATCAATACTATTTCTAGTTAGGGATTGTAACCATTCTTTAGCTTTTCCTCTCAAAGAGAAAGGAAACAATTTAAGCTTAATAATATCTCCATCTATATCCTTATGCTTTTGCATCTCACAAAGTTCAACAAAGTTATTTAGATGAGCAGCAGCATCTTCATTACCAATACCAGAAAATTGTTCTCTCATAACAAGATTGAGTAAAGCAGGTTTTATTTGAAAGAAAGTAGCTTAAGGAACAGGTGGAGCAATAGGTGTGCACATGAAATCATTGTTGTTGGTGCTAGTGAAGTCACACAACTTAGTATTTTGAAGAGTAGTCATTTTTTGTGTTTTTAATAAAGAAAGCAAACTAGTAAAACTAAAAAAAATTGTGTGTTTTTGATAAAGAAACAAGCAAACAAAGCAAAAATAAACTAAGCAAAACAAAAACAACAAAGTAAAGAGATTGGTTATGAGGGACTCCCCTTGTGAAGATGTCCTTGACTCCCCGGCAACGGCACCAGAAAAAATACTTTGATGGCGTGTTGTTGATGTGGGAGATTCTTTTTTATTCCCCGGCAATGGCACCAGAAAAATACATGTTGGCTCGTAGTTGATGTCGAGCTCGTTGGGGAACCCCAAGAGGAAGGTATGATGAGCACAGCAGTAAGTTTCCCTCAGTTATGAAACCAAGGTTATCGAACCAGTAGGAGCAAGGAAACACCTCCAAGGTGTTGTTGCCAACTTGGAATCATGCACAACACAACCACAAAACTTTGCCCCCAACTTACAGTGAGGTTGTCAATCTCACCGGTTTTGCCGAAAACAAAGGATTAAACGTATTGTGTGGAAGAAAGTAATAGCTTGCAGAAAGTAAATAGAAAGGAGTAAACAGTTGTAGATTGATGGTAAAAGAAAGGACCGGGGTCCATAGTTCACTAGTGGTGGCTCTCCATAAGATAGATGACATGTTGGGTGAACAAATTACAACGGAGCAACTGAAAAACATCGAGAAAGCAATCATGCATATACTAATCATCTTGACTCCTATGAGATTTGATTGGGCATTACAACATTATACATAGACCGTAATCCAACTGCATCTATGACTAATAATCCACCTTCAGGTTATCATCCGAACCCCCTCTAGTATTAAGTTGCAAGAAACAGATAATTGCATTACGCATTGCGTGTAAAGTAAACAATATGATTGTTCTATGAACAAAGGATTGCTGTTTTCTCCCTAGTAGTAACAGCACATCTAGTACCTTAGAGATTTCTGTCACTTCCCCAGATTACTAGAGGCATGAACCCACTATCGAGCATAAATACTCCCTCTTGGAGTTGCTAGCATCTACTCAGCCAAAATATCTACTAACAACGGAGAGCATGCAAGATCACAAATAACAAAGACATGATAGAATCAATAATCAATCTGAAATAGCATCTCAATATCCATCGGATCCCCGCAAACACAACCTGTAGAATTACAAATAGATGATCTTGATCATGAATGGAGCTCACAAGATCTGAACTACATGGACCCGTAGTTCAAGGATGAACTACTCACGCATCACACCGGAGGCTTGCATGGTGATGAAGAAGGCCTCCAGGGTGAATTCTCCCCTCTGGCAGGGTGCCAGGAAGATCTTCAGATACCTCCCAATCTAGGGATGGAGATGACAGCGCATACAGACTCTTTCGTGGATTTTTGATCGGGTACTTAGGGTTTCTGTATCGGAGGCATCTTATAGGTGAAAGGGGAGCCCGAGGGGGTTTCCTAGGCGGCCACACCACCCCCTAGCGCGGGCCAGGCCTAGTCGCACGGCCAGGTGGTGTGGCGGCCCTCTGGCCCCTCTCTGTCTCGTATTTTAGCTCCGTGGCCCCCTCGGTGAAAAACTGACTTTGGCTTTTGTCCCGTCCAATTCCGAGAATATTCATTTTCTGACTTTCCTGGAACCAAAAACAGCAGAAAATAGGCAGCTATCACTGTGGCATCTTGTTAATAGGTTAGTCCAAGAAAGTGTATAAAAAGTACTCCAAAGTGTGGACAAAACATAAGAAAGTAGATAAAAACCAAGCATGGAACATCAAAAATTATGGATACGTTAGCAACATATCAACATCCCCAAGCTTAACTCCCGCTCATCCTCGAGTAGGTAAGTGATAAAAAGAAAGAATAGTTTTTGAGGTGACATGCACCATCATAAACTTGATCAAAGTCTTTGTAAAACATTTATAGCTAGGATCATAGTACTTCAACATAGCATGAAAGATAAAGTTCTAACAATAACTCACAGTAGAAGTTTCCTTTACCAGCTCCACTCTCCAATAGCGCTTCACTCCCCGGCAACGGCGCTAGAAAATAGTCTTGATGACCCACAAGTATAGGGGGTGTATCGTAGTATTTTCGATAAGTAAGAGTGTCGAACCTGACAAGGAGCAGAAGGTGTTGGCTAGTGGTATGGATCAGGAATTCTCTGCAAATACTTAGCAAACGGATTTTTAGGGTTTTTTGATAATGCAAGTAAATAAAGTACGAGTAAATAAAACACAATAAGAACAAATGCAGCAAGTGGCCCAATCCTTTATTCAGCAAAGGACAAGCCGGTTGTATTACTTAAGATGACCAAACGTTCTCGAGGACACATGGGAATATCATCAAGTGCTTTCGCTTCGTATAGTTGATTAATCTTCTATAGTTTGCTTAGTGTTGTGTGGGTGAACCTGTGCTAATGTACCGACCTTCCTAGGACTAATACATACTTGTGATTATACCCCTTGCAAACATCCGTAAGTACAAGAAAGTAATTAAGGTAGAAACCTAACCACAACTTTAAACTCTAAGACCCTGACGTCCCTTGTGCAATGGTTTCGTAACGGGGTTTCAGGTTTCTATCACTCCGGCAACCTCTATGATTAGTAGCCAAATACAAAGTGCATTCCCCCAAGCCCACATAGGTGAAGTGTCATGTAGTCGACGTTCACATGACACCACTAGAAGAAGTACACCACAACTTAAATATCAAACTATTGAATATTTCTCAACACAATTCCACTACTAACAACATGACTTCTCCCATGTCCTCAAGAACAAAACGAACTACTGACAAGACATCATATGGATCATGATCAGAGATGGAATAATGATGTATAACAATATGATCATAAACAATAATTCAATGGTTCCACTCGATAGCATCAACTACAAAGAGTAATCAACACCGGGAAAGTTTCCCCTAAGAACTATGCAAGATTCAACCCAATTGTTACAGCGATATGGATATGGTGATGATGGTGCTGATGATGATGGTGGTGGTGATGATGATGATGATCCCGATGAAGTCCAGATTGATGGTGGTGTTGATGGCGACGATCTCCCCTCTCCAGCGAGGTATTCACCTGGCAGAATTCTATCTGCCGGAGAGATCTTTCTCTCTCAGTGTTTTCTGCCCTGTAGAGGCAGCGGAATCTTTCTGTGGTCACTCCCCAGGTATTAGGGTTCCGTGGAGATAATATACGCCAGAGGGGAGAGCTGGAGGTGGACCAAGGCGGCCGCTCCACCTGGTGGCGCGGCCCAGGGTGGCTCGCGCCAGGGGGTGGTGTGGCCCCCCTGTGGCCCATCTCCACTCCTTCTGGCAGTCTTCGTCTTCTGAAAAATAGGATTTTCCATATATTTTCCTGGATTTTCTGATCTTCGCGAATTTTGCCTCCAAACAGCACCTTTTCCATCAGAATCCTAACTACAGCGGTCCATGCTCCAAAAATCATCAACCATGCAAAAACAGATGAAATTACATAAGTATCATCTCTTAATATGAAATATATCAATGAATTACCCTAAATTATGATATAGAATAGTGATGCAAAATGGACGTATCAACATGCACCATCATAAACTTGATCAAAGTATTTGCAAAACATTGATAGCTGGGATCATAGTACTTCAACATAGCATGAAAGACAAAGTTCTAACAATAAGACATAGCAACTATGTTGCAACATGAAAAGGCACAAACAAAATATTCATGAATAACAATGCTTTGCAAGACGTTTGTTTGTTTCACATAAAGAAAACATAGCATAGTGGCATTCAGCTTGTCCCTCATAGAGTAGCAAACATAAATGCATAGGACACCTTCAAAGTTCATAAGAGTGACTAGATACAAATAGTTTAAGAACACGAAATATCAAAGTTATGCATCAACCAACAAGTCTTGGGACAATGCACATAGAACTAAGAATGGCCACTATGATCTCAAAGTAGGTGCATAAGGATAGAAGGTTGAGACTCAACATAAAAGTAAAAGAAAGGCCTTCATAGAAGGTATTAGGGATTCAAGTTTCATAAAGAGCTTCCAAAAATTATGGTACTTATTAGCTTTCAGCTCTCATTGCCCCTATCATAAGCATCTTTAGGTGGTTAAGGTTAAAGTGACACAACTAAGAGGATATGCTTGACAAGTTATAAGCTGAAATCTCATGCCCCTTACTTACGAAGACCGAACCTCATGCTACTCAACTTCAGTCACAAGTAAGCTCTTGTCATTGTAAGTACATATGTATCATAGAGAACCACCAACAGGGTACCCCTTGCACATGATACAGGAGCTATCCCATAATCAAAATGACAAGGCAAGCAGACAATGAGCATCTCAACAATCTTTTTATTTGCTATTCTCATAGGTTTTTATTGAGGATGCTTCATAGAGTGCTCATTATAGTTATGCTGCAAGTTTCCACTATGATTAGGCATGGCTTAGGATAGCGGCCCAGGCGTTTCTCTAACACACATACATACTCCAGATCTTACAAGTTCCACTTTTATTTCACACCGTCGGGATCCATAAGCAAAAAAAATGATATCAATGGGGTACAAAGTACAAGTGCAATGTTGAAAGCGTTCCCTATGATACATGGTTCTGCTAATTTCAACTTATAAAGCGCAAGCCTATACGCAACAAAGATGGACACAATGGGTCAAATTTATTAATTGCAAGAAAGTAAAGTGTGCCATCAAGTTCGTGAGAGCTTTAATCACTAATTTTCACATAACAAGTTCAATTCGGAAGGTAGATAAAAACATGAATATACTTGGAATATAAAATACTAATAGGTAGGTATGGTGTACTCTTTGGAATAACTTGGTTTTAGGAGTTGGATGCATGAGTGGGACTCATACTTGACTACGGAGTCTAGCAAAAGACTGGGAGCGACCAACTAAGAGAGCAATAATGGCCATAATCATGCAGAGCGATAAAACATCATTAATTAAAGCATAAAGTGATATTACAAGTCAAAAACTAAAGGATCATAAAGGCTATGGTGACTTGGGATAGTCATAACATGGTGTGAGAATGCGCCAAGTCAACCCAAATAAAGCATCAAAGGAGAATACCACAATACTATGCTTTAATATCCTAAAACAACACATGATTCATTCAAGGCACATTAAGCAATCTCAATTGTTTATAACATTTTATGCTACAGCAAAAATCACTAAGCATAAATCCAAAACAACATCAAGCATGACATGACAAAGCATAGGCCACTATCAAAAACAAGCTCCTTTTACCACTTAAGCATGAACTTTTCCTACTCTTTTCCAATCCAAACCAAACTATTTGAAAACCAATGTATGAAAGAGGGGGTCCAACCAATTTATTCAGCAAACCAAGCAAACGAAAAACCAAAATGAAAACAAAAAAGAAGACGCTCCAACAACAACACAATTGTGTATAAAACAATAAAAATGAAGTGTTTGGAAGAAACCTAGGATTTTTATTGATGAAGAAGGGGAGGCCCCTGGGATTTCTATTGATGAAGAAGGGGATGCCTTGGGCATCCCCAAGCTTTGACGCTTGTACTTCTTGGATATTTCTTGGGGTGACACGTGTGACATCCCCAAGATTAAGCTTTAGTCCATCCTTCATCTCATTACTCACTCCTTCCATACACCTGAAATGTTTCCTGCATATAAAACTTCACACAATCTTTATTAGCAACATTAGTGCACTCAAGATAATAAGTATTTAGGTTCAGTTCCAACACCAATAAAACTTCCATTAAAACACAAGCTACTGTAGCACTTCCCTCAAAAAGCTCAATTCCCCAAAAGAACTCAAAAAGGAACCAACAAGAAGCAAATGCAAATAATGGCAAAAATCTATCAAAACAGACCAGCAGGTAAAGACACATTTTTTCAAAGACCTTCTGTTGCTCAAATCAAAAAGTTCTGAAATAACGAAAGATAGATAACAACCTGGGGACGAAGCACAAAAATACACGCCTCCAAATGACGTACAGATATTTTATATGAAATTTTATGGTCAAGCACAAAAATCTGTTTCGGGACATCAACTTTCCCAATCATTACTTCTCTCTCATTAGAGGTTACTCTTGGCACAAAAAGAAAATAAAAAGGATAAGGAGCGGTTATTACAGAGGTAATAACTTTCAAGACTCATCTAAAACTTTTGGGTTATCTCCCAATAAGTACTTTTATTTAACGCCTTTAAGTTAGGCATGATAGTTTGAGAAGATGCTCACATAAGAAATTGAAGTAAAAGAGAGCATCAAGAAGCAAATTCAAAGCAAATTTAAGTGTAACCCAGTTTCTATGCATAGGAATATTGTAAAGAAACAAGTCATGAAAGCACAAAGCAACAAGCATAGGAAAGCAAAACAAGTGCTTCAAAAAATTTAACATAAAGAGGGGAAACTTAATATTGTTGAGACACATAAAACCATGTTTCCCTCTCTCATAATAACTTTCAGTAGGATCATGAATAAAATTAACAATATAACAATCACGTGAAACATTCTTATCATGATCCACATCCATAAAAGAATTAATACTCTCCACATAAGCATAGTCATTCTTCTTAATTATAGTGGGAGCAAATTCAACAAAATACCTATCATTATTATTCTCATGACCATAATCATCAAATATAGGAGGCATATTGTAGTCATAATTAATTGCCTCCTCAATACTAGGTGGACTAAAAATATCATATTTATCATTGTAATCATCATATATTGGAGGTTTGGTATCATCATAAGCAATAGAATAGCTATCTTCCAAAACTGGGGAACTAAAAAGATCATTTTCATAAAAAATAGATTCCCCAAGCTTAGACTTTTTTCATAGCATTAGCAATAATGGTGTCCAAAGAATTCATACTAACAACATTGCTATTAGCATGCAAATAAAGTTCCATAGGTTTTTTAATTTTCTATTCAAACACTTCATGTCCTAACTCAAGATAAATACTATAAAGCTCTCTAATTTTGTTGTTGTTTTCCATTAAGCCTAACTAGTGAAAATAAAAACAAGAAACAAAAAGACAAAATTGCAGAATCTAAAGGAAATAACTTCGAGCACTCACACCGGAGGATGTGAGTACCTTTTACCTTACCTCCCCAGCAACAGCGCCATAAAATAGCTTGATGTCTACGCACTTCTATTCTTGTAGACAGTTGTTGGGCCTCCAAGTGCAGAGGTTTGTAGAACAGCAGCAAGTTTCCCTTAAGTGGATTACCCAAGGTTTATCGAACTCAGGGAGGAAGTGGTCAATGGTATCCCTCTCAAGCAACCCTGTAATCAAGATACACGAAGTCTCTTGTGTCCCCAACACACCCAATATACTTGTCAGGTGTATAGGTGCACTAGTTCGGCGAAGAGATAGTGAAATACAAGTGGTATGGATATAAGACAACGGTGCTAGAAAATATCTTGATGGCGTGGAAGAGACTAAAGGCAAACTGAAATAAAGATGGCAGCAAGCACACATGTAATAGATCTAGTTGCAAACGGTGTTTCAATGTTTAGAAACAAGGCCTAGGGATCATACTTTCACTAGTGAACACTCTCATATAAATATCTTCTCTTTATGATACTACTCTGAACTACTCTCCCGTTGGACACTCTAATCCATGGTAGGGCTATAACAACACACCTCAAAGTTCGCTTTTCCCATCTAGATAACCCCACACTATCACGTTAAGATCTAGATGGTTCCAACAAACACCACAATTTCATAGAAACATCCAACTCCAAATATAACTCATAAAAAGTATTTGTAATCTCTAGCCTAAGTGCCACCATGGTGTGCATGTTGTCACTTTCACACACATGGGGAGACCAGAGATCTATTAAAGCACTTGAGTAGCAAGGTAGATCTACTTGATTATAAAGCTCATGATCACAATATGATCATGCATAGAGAGAGATGAACACATAGCTACCGGTAGAACCCTTAACCTCGAGGAAGAATTACTCCCTCATCATCATGGGAATCAGCAACGGTGATGGAGATGGTGGTGGACATTGATGGAGATCGCTTCGGGGGCACCTCCCCGTCCCGGCAGGGTGCCAGAACAGAGACTTTCTGTCCTCCAAATCTCCCATTCGGTGGTGGCGGCGCTGTGGAACTTTTCGTGGCTGGAGGCTGTTCGATTTAGGGTTTTTGCATAGGGAGGCATCTTATAGGCGAAGAGGCAAGGTCGGTGGGCGGCCAGGGGGCCCACACCATGCCCTGGTGCGACCTAGGGTTGCCCGCGCCAAGGGGGGTGTGGCCACCCTATGGCCCATCTCCGTCTCGTCTTCTAGCTCCGCGAGTCTTCCGGTAAAATATCGACTTTGGCTTTTGTCCGGTCCAATTCTGAGAATATTCATTTTCTGACTTTTCTGGAACCAAAAACAGAAGAAAACAGGCAACTGGCACTATGGCATCATGTTAATAGGTTAGTCCATGAAAGTGTATAGAAATACTCCAAAGTGTGGACAAAACATAAGAAAGTAGATTAAAACAAGCATGGAACATCAAAAATTATAGATACGTTTGCAACGTATTAGAAGGCAATCATGAGGAAGCTTGATATTGAGGTATGTCCTTAGACTAGCTCCGTCACCGCGCCCAAGGATCTGTGGGTCAATTCGCATTGTAGGTGGACTGATAGTGATGATGAGTCTAAGGTCACCGGTCCTTTTCTGCCCGCTTGGAACAATGACTCATGGCCCCGAGCCTCCTCCTCCGTATGTTGGTGGGTGGGGCGCTTAGATTGTCTACTTTGTGCCTTTTTGGTGTCTTGATGCCAAAGAGGGAGAAAGTGTTCCTTTAGGGCTACGGGATTTTCATGGGTTGTGTCACGAGCTCGCTCTTTCTTTGATATTTTTATGCTCGTGCATGATTTTCCTCCGTTATGTATGCTTGTGGACCTCCGTTGTTATCTGTCTGTGGACCTTATTTATGTATGCTACTATGTTGGTGAGATTATGTCTTGTGGTATCTATGTGATGTTCTAGTGATTGATTACTGTGGGCTAAGCTATATTGTGGAGGTATCTTTGTATATCTAATATTGTCTCACCACATTGGTATTGGTGCAAGGTATGAGTCCATCTCCTTTGTATTCCTTTCCTTGCACCCTTGTTGGTTTGTCTTGAGAGGGGAAGCTCTCTCCACTACAACATATGTGATATTTATTGACAAAATGGCTTGTTGACAAAGTTGTGAACTGTCATATATTATCTTAATCATTGATGGTTTGGTTATGGCGTCAAGGATTAAGCGTAATGCATGATGGTTTAGTATTTTTTTTCATTGTTATATCGTCATGGATTACTCTTCTGGGTGGTTTGTCGATGTTGATGACAAAATATTATCGTGGTGCATTTAAATTGTCACTTAAAATCATGCAGGACCAAGTTGTCAGTAGGGGAAAAGAGTTTATCAAAATTTAAATGATGCTTTATAAAACAATGAGGCAAAGAAATGAAATGTAAAATAGTGTCTTACATGGGGTTTGAGCTCGCAGCCAATTAGTGCTGTTGCCGCTACGGTAGAGGTAATGTGTTTGCCATGTATAGTTGTCGAATAGTTTTGTAATAGAAATTAATTGTTATTGGACATCTCATAATTATATGATCTTTAACTATGTGATTACTACGAAAGATCTGAAAAAACCACGTTGTTGTGAGAGTCCTTCCAAGTCGAGGCGGTGTGAGGAAGGATAGGAGGAGGCAAGCACAGTCGTCGTTGGTCTGATCCCGGTCGTCGATCCGATCCTGGTCGCCGTTGATAGTAGGAGAGGTCATGGACACGACTATTGAAGTTAATCGGAGGGCTATTTGGAAGGCGGCGCACGGGTAGGATTTGCTAGGAGGTTAGTTTCGTTTACATGTCGTCTTGTACATGATCTATGAAATTTTCCTTTCAAAATCAGGTTCACACAATTTAAAAGGTTAGACTCGTGACAGTGCCAACGAATTGTATAGTTATTGTTGTTTTCAACCAGTCGAACGATGTAAATATGTAATCTTCATATCATCTATCACATGTAGATTAGTTTATGCATTTGCAAATATTGAATTCATATATTAGTATTAATGATTTGTAGTTACTACTGATAATGAATTTGATTCTATAAGTTGTATTGCAGGTAATGGATCATGATTGGATTAAGAATGGGAAAAAGTTCACAGCTCCATACATGAAAGGTTGTAAAGAGTTCATCAAGTTCGTGCGACAACATAAGACAGAAGACAAAGTAATTTTATGCATGTGCACTCGCTGCCTTAATCTTGTACCTCTTGACCAGAAAGAAGTGTTGCAACACATAAATTGTAATGGTATGTCCATGCATTAAAATAAATGGATATTTCATGGGGCGGCATTTAGTGATAATGAAAACGATAGTGATGGCCGGCACAGTGAGGGTCATGGTGCATATGGTAGTGAAAATGATGAAGAATATGATGAATTCAATGAGAATAATTATGTTGATGATGCATATAATATGGTTCATGAGTTGAAGAAGTCTGGAAAGAAAGGTCGTAATGAGCCTAATTTTTTTTCAAAGCTACTGGAAGAAGCCAAAATAGAGCATCATGAGGGATGCAACACTTATACAAGGTTGCCATTTATTATGAGGCTTCTTCATATCAAAACATACAACCAGGTCACAAACAAAGCATTTGATCTTTTTCTTTCCTTGTTATGTGATTCTTTTCCATGGGTGGATTTCCCAAAATCTTATGCTGATGCCAAGAAAGTACTTTCTGAAGTTGGGCTTGTTTATGAGACTATACATGTGTGCAAGTTTGATTGTACTTTGTTTTGGGGAGATCATGAGAAGAATACACATTGTCCTGTCTGTGGATTTTCGAGATGGAGAGACCCAAATCGAATCAAGAAGGTGCCTCACAAGGTTTTGAGGTACTTTCCTATAATTCCAAGATTACAAAGATTTTTTGTTTCAACAAAATTGTCAACACATACCAGGTGGCACAAAGAGAAGAGGGTTATTGAGGATGATGTTTTGAGGCACCCAGCTAATGGAAAGGCATCGAAACACTTTGATGAGAAGTTTGGTTGGTTTTCTGATGACCCCAGGAGCATACGTTTAGGCATTGCCACAGATGGATTCAACCCCTATAGTAGTAACATGAGCAGTTCATACAGTAGGTGGCCAGTATTTGTGATTCCATATAACTTCCCACCATGGATATGCATGGATCAATCCAACTTTATGTTGTCATTGCTTATACCAGGGTAATATTCACCAGGGAAGGATTTTAATGTATTTATGTATCCTCTTATTAAAGATATGATGAAGCTATGGGCCGGTTTTAACACATATGATGTTCTTGTAGAGGATGGCTTCAAATTGCACGCTACTTTCCTATTGTCTATTCATGACTATCCAGGGTATGATACCATATCTGGCCGTATGTGGCATCCCGCTAAAAACCACTACTAGAAAATTGCTGTTTTTTTGTGCATTGCATCATCATGACCGCATGCTCATGTCATCATGCCACATTGCTTTTGAGTATCGTCATCATCATGCATGGTTTTGTCTAAAACTATTTTCGAAAAGCCTGATTTTGTTTTCTAAACGCCCCGTCTTTTATTCAAACTATAAAACCCGGGCTTGTCCGGAATATATCGTTTTGTCTACAAACGGTTTGCAAAAGCCTTTTGAATCACAAATAAAATTTTATATTATTTTTAGGGGGCAGCCGAACCAGGCCCAAACCGGCCCAGCCGGCCACCCCCAAAACACCCTAACCCTAGATCTACCCAAACCCCAACCTACCTACCCCCTCCTCACTCCAACTCCCTTTTTCCAGCAGCTGCCTCCCGCCCGCTGCTCCCGCCTCACCACCACCACTCCCATCGCCCGGCCCCACCACCTGGGCCCTATCCCGATCGCCACCTACCCCATCCCCGTGTCGATCCCCAGCCCCTGCACGCACACACACATGCACGCGACACGCCCCAGGGCCACCAACCCACCTGGTCCCTCCGCCCACGAACCAGCCCGCTGACCCCGTCCTCCTCTGCGCCACGCAACCCCAGCGCGACCCCCCTGTCCCGCGTGCAAACCGCGTAGCGAAGCCGGCCCCACCCCGTAGAACCACCCCCCGAGCATCCCGTCCTCTCCCGTTTTCTCTGCGTGACCCACTCCACCAACTCCGGACTCTGCTGCCGCTCTGTGCCTGCATCGACGGCGTCCTCCCCAAACCCCAGCGTCGCTGCTCGCGTGAGCCTTGCCACCAGTGAGCTCGCCGCGGCCCCGGAGCTCCCCTCGCTGTGGCTGTGCCCCTGACGTCGAGCCTCTGATGCGCCTTCACCGCGCGTAGCGCCGCCTCCTCCAGCCGTTGGAAGCCTCGCGCCGTCGTGGGCCTCTCCACCGTCTCCGTGTCGTCCTCCTCGCCACCGTACCGTCACGGACGCCCTCGTCCCAGCGAGGCCGCGCCACCCTCTGCTCGTCCCCATGGCGCCGCCGCATCGGGCCCCGCGACGTCGACCGCCCAAGCTTCGCGGTGCCCCTTCCCCTCCGCGGCCAGCGTCGAGCCCGGCCGTCGCTGCACCGGCCCCGTGCCTCCTCGTCACCGACCCAGCCCTCCTCTGCTTCGCCGCCCTCTACTCCTTAGAGATCACGGCCTCGAGCTCCCCGTCTTCTCGTCAAGCACGCCCCGGTGGCCTCGTTCGTCTGCTCGGCACCAACCCTGTGTCATCGCTCGCGATCTCCTTCGCTGGCCCTATCCGATGTCGTCCCCGACCCTAGCGTGCCCCCTGCAGTGAAGTTGTGTGTTGCCGATGAGCTACTTCGATACCAACGCCAAGGAGACGATGGTGTAGTAGTATTGGTGAGGTGGTGTTGGTGAAACCTCCCTGTACAGAAGAACATGTGTCAAGATCTTCTGAAGACCCGAGGATCTTCGTGTTGGACACCAAGATCTTCTTCGCAGACCTGGAGGATCTCTAGGATGCCAAGTACGCCGACATGGAACCGACGAGTTCTCCGAGTCCGAGTGGCATGATCTCCTACCCGAAGATTCCCGGACGCCAAGATCTCCAATCGGAATCCGAGGATGCCGAGACCCTGGACGACAAGTCTCCTTCCCGTAAGCGTCGACACCGGTACTGATGGGTTCGTAGCAAGGAAAACAAAAAATTTCTGCCGCAAGAACGAACAAAACCTAGATCTAATCTAGATAAAAGCCAAGATCTAATCTATTAGATATGTGCAACGAGATAGATAGGAACTAACCCTCGTAGATCCGAAAGCGTTAACGAGATTAGATCTCGTGGTTGATGCAGTCGATCACTTGTCGGTCTCAAGATCGTGTGGACGATCCTTCCGGCGTCGCGATTTGGCAGCGCTTCCGCAGTCGGTCACACGTGCGGAGTCGAAGCAGACCTTCCTCTCCCTGTTCCAGCGAGCAGCGGAGGTAGTAGATCTTCTCCACGGAATCCCAGCAGCACGACGGCGTGGTGGTGGTGGTGGAGTAGAGAATTATGCAGGGCTTCGCCTATGCCTGTGCAGAAGAAAGGTGGAGGAGAGAGGCGGCAGAGATTGGGTGTTATGGGAGAGAGACAAGAGGGGGCGCCCCTGCCCTTCTATTTAAGGGGGGGAGGCGCGCCTGGGGAGGGGGAGTCCTAGTACGACTCCCCTCCTATGGCCGGCGGTGGGAAGGGGGAAGGAGTCCTCCTCCCCCACGAATCCGTGTCTTGCCCCACTAGGTTTCCTTTGACCCTTTCTTGGTTTTCAAGCAAACTCCAAGAAATCCTCTAGAACCTTCCAGAACATTCCGAAACCTTCCAGAATCTCCATATAAACACTCCGGAACATTTCCTAACTTAGAAAATGATCCCCAATATATGAATCTTATTCTCCGGACCATTCCGGATCTCCTCGTGATGTCTCGGATCCATTCCGAGACTCCGAACAACATTCGGTCTCTAACGCACATTCCATATCTACTTAAAACAACTTCGAACCTTAAGTGTGTCACCCTACGGTTCGTGAATATGTAGACATGATAGAGACACATCTCCTATCAATAACCATCAGCGGGACCTGGAGATCCATAATGGCTCCCACATACTCAACGATGACTTCGTGATTGATTGAACCATTTACATACGAAACCAATTCCCTTTGTCACGCGATACTATCCTTATCCGAGGTTTGATCGTCAACATCTCCATACCTAGTTCTACCTCGTTACTGATAAGTACTCTTTACTCGTTCCGTGATATGTCATCCCTTGTGACCCAGTCACACGCTTGCAAGCTAACTAGATGACATTCCACAGAGAGGGCCCAGAGCATATCTATCCGTCAAATGGATGGACAAATCCCAATCTTGGTCCATGCGCTTCAACACATACTTTCAGAATACCCAATGACACCTTTATGACCACCCAGTTACGAAGCGGTGTTTGATGTCATCAAAGTATCCATCCGGTGATGGTGATTAACACAACCTCATGGTCGAAGGATTAGGTTACTATGCATTTAAAAGCTTACAGCAATACGAACTTAAATGACTTGATCTTATGCTACGCTTACTATGGGTGTGTGTCCATTACATCATTCTCCTAATGATATAACCTTGTTATTAATCACATCCAATAACCATGATCAGGAAACCATGATCATCAATTAATCAACAAGCTAGTTCAACAAGAGGCTTACTAGGGACTCTTTTATGTTTACAAAACACTCATGTATTAGTGTTTCCTAATAATACAATTATAGCATGGGATGTAAACATTTATCATAAACATAAAGATATAATAATAACCACTTTATTATTGCCTCTTGGGCATATCTCCAACAGTCTCCCACTTGCACTAGAGTCAATAATCTAGTTAAAAACTTGTGCATTCAACACCTATATGCTCATAACATTTAGAGCATAGGACATATCTGGATGTGTACATCTCAAAGAATGATTGATCAAAATATTCTTGTGAGTTCACCAAGTGTCAAAACACTTGAATCTTGATTCAGTCCTTTCCGTGCGTCAAGAACCTTTCTTGTTGTTTCCATATTGAACTCATTCAATATCTTATCTATGTACATTTGGCAAAACCATATTAGCGCCTCAATCTATTCATATAGACATTGATGCCTAATTCTTGGATTATGCCTAAGTATTTCATCAAAATGAAATTCTTAACCTGTGTCAATACAAGATACATCATTTCCAATCAACAATATGTCCTCTACATAATGTATTAGAAATATGTCTCAGCGCTCCCACTTAATTTCTTGCAAATGCAAGCATCTTCATCATCTCCGATGAATTTAAACTCTTTTAACAGTTTCATCATGGTGAAGATTCCAACTCCGCTATGCTTTACTTCAACCATTGAAGTTTTGCATACTCTTTTAGCATCCTTTGAATTAACAAAACCCATTGGATCGTGTCATGTACACATCCTAGGTAACCATTCTATTAGAAGAACTTGTTTTGTTTGTTCAACTACCAAATACCAAAATATATGTAGTGGTTGCTACATTAATCCGTCCAGACTAAATATCGCTATGAAAGATCAAATCTTATCATAGTCAATTCCTTGAACATTGTCGTAAACTCTTTCCGACATGTCGACTATTTCATAGATTTGAAACATCCATGTCTATTTCTTTATAGATCCAAACACGACCGATAGGCTTCACGCCTTTCCGGAGGGTCTTCTAAGTTCAGAAACTTGATTTCTCGTGTATGGATACTATCACGGATTCCATGACTTCTAGTCATTTTATGGAGTCAGGGCCCATCATTGCTTCTTTGCATGTAGTCAGTTCATCATTGTCAAAACAATAACGACTTGCTTATCAAATCTTATTATTTGATTCTTACCGACCCACACGGTTCTATAGGAACTCTAATCTCCGAGATCACACCTTTTGTAATCAAGAGAGCCATGAGCATTGTGGCCGCCACCGGGACACTTTCCGGCGCTGCGCTACTTAGCACATATAGCTAAGGTTCAACAACCTTATCAAAGTTCTATTGTCCTCCCACTTAACTTTTCACGAAAAATTCCTTCTCAAGAAACTTGACGTTCCAAGCGACAAACTCTTTTGTCCTCGGCGTTATGGAGAAAATTCCCAACAAATTCTTTGGAATAACCTACAAAGACGTGCTTATCCGACTTTGGTTGTAAACATTTTACTTATGCACAGCATACCAAAATTTAAGAAAAGACAATTCGGGTTTTATCCCAAACCATGACTTATATGGTGTCATTTCAACGGATCACGATGGAGCTCTTTTCAGTGTAAAAGCGGTAGTCACTAAAGCTTTAATCTTTAAAATATAATGGCAGTTTTATAAATGACACCTTTGATCTTACCATGTAAAACAAGGTTTCATTACATATCTCGAACACTCCATACTCCTATGGTGTTTTGGGAAATGCAAATCGATGGAACGATTCCTCAAATCTTAGGTGTTTTGCTAAACTTGTAACTCAAACATCTTTCTTTATGATCCAATCATAAACTCTTTTATTTTCTTGTTACAATGATTTTCCACTTCATCTTGAAAGTCTTTGAACATTTTTCAAATGTTTCATACTTCTTCCTTATTGAGTAAGTATATACATATACTCACTCAAATCTCTGGAGAAAGCATATGAAGTTGAAATCCATCGCCCACGACTACACATAATGGACTATATACATCAATATGTACAAATTCCAATCAGTTAGTCGTCCATTCCTCTTTTGGCCTACGAACGGAGTTTTAATTATCTCCAGGAAAGTATCACAAGCGTCATTTGATCCAAATCAAAGACTCCAAAAATCCATCAACATGGAGTTTCTTCATGTATCCTTTTCAATATAATTTAAACGGCGATGTCACTTCACAAGT
Source organism: Avena eriantha (assembly GCA_910589775.1). NCBI lineage: Eukaryota > Viridiplantae > Streptophyta > Magnoliopsida > Poales > Poaceae > Avena > Avena eriantha. Next base: position 399,332,560 of record OU342743.1, on the reverse strand, counting down.
GATCTTTCAATCATTAGTCTTGCGACCTTTTAGCATTAGTTTTATGGTCGTTATTTCTCCTACCAGACTTGTATATCATCCATCTATTATGGAATACGGTAATTATTTGAACAACCTTTTGTCGTCATAATACCTGATCAAAATAACAATTATTGAAACAAATCTTGAAGGCAAGCTTTGATGTTAACGAGCAACTCAACAACCCTTTGTTTGTTTTCGATGAACATCATCACATTTTCTCTTGCTAGTTACTTAGGCCATTGCAGTTCATGAATTGTGTTGTCCTATATGACACTTCATACCAACCAATTCGGTATCCAATACTGGAGAACCACATTGTTTAACAAGCAAGGAATGCAACCATAACATGTATATCTTCTATATGCCTAAGTTGGACATCTCCAACCTTTTATTTTCTGCCAAATATTTTATAGATTCTCTTTCAACAATTCCTTTTCTTTTAAAAGAATCTATCAACATCAATAGTGATGTCATTCACATGACACATAGTATAAAGTGTGTATAGTCAAATACCAATACCTTTGGACTTGCACTTTGAAGTGGATCACCATCATCAAATGTTTGGTGTTCTTTCAAAAATCCATTCTTTAGTAATCTTTTAGTGTAGTAAACATTTTACTTACATCTTCTATTCATCCTTATCATGACAACTTTCATGATCAAGCTGCTATAGCTTATAAAGGTGAATTGCGAGTATAATGTTTCTTTTTCGAAACCTTTTGGAGGATTAGGACGACTAGCGTCTCCAACCTTCACAAATTCTCATCAAATATGAGGACGTATACTCTATCATGCTGTAACCAATACATTGTTTTAGATATCGCAATACCTTTCACATATGATGGTTTCTGAAACATTGCTTTCAGCTCTTTCTAAAACATTGTTCGAAAACTATTTTGCAAAAATCGGTTGGATAGATCTGATTAGGTCTGCTTTTACTCCTTACCCCTCTACTATTCTCCTCTTACCTCTGCGTGTTTTGATTCTACTCTCTTATCTTTTCTTCGAGTCCAGGATTTCCCGTGGGTGGGTTTCTTTCGTACCTTCAGGGTTTCGCTTCCTCCCTTTTTATCGGTGGTTCTACAATCATCAATCTACTTCTCGGCTGTTGTACCTTCATCCAATCTTTTGCCCTTGAACTCTTTATCCGTATGTGCCCCTTGACAGATATCTGTATCGTTGAAAAGCATATGAGAAGTATGAGCATTGGTGAAGTTGGAGTATACCTTGAGCATGTGTTGTTCATGCCAATGGAACCATCGCAAAACCTGATCATTGTGTCTTTTTGTACGATGTTTCTTTGTATCTTTCGGTGGTCCCCAATGCGACGACATCATCTACGCTAGATACGATGAAGATCCTGGATCACCCCTCTTGTTCCGAACACCGCTTGTGAAGATCTTCAGTCTAAATCCCGAGAGTTGGTTGCACGATTCTGCGATTCATTTATAGAAGGATGCTTTGAGTATGGGATGGAATCATCACCCAACCCGCCTCTCACTGTGCACTTTTGTACATCGAATCAGTGGATCAAGCAATTTCGCTCCGTCCACTGAAGTTAAAGGTGGCCTTATCTCTTGATACCTTTACCTTCGCCCTTTGTTCCTGTAGTGTTCTCTCGACGATCACGGACAACGACACCTTGCTGGTGGTGTCGCCGATTTCAAGATGGATCAAGAATCTTTGTTAGTGGTGTCGTGAGGATCTACACGAAGGGAGAAGAATCCGATCATCAGCCTTCTCCCCGGTACCATGAGGCGGATCTCGAGGGCGAGATCCATTGTTAGTGGTGTCGAATTGTGGCATCCCGCTAAAACCACTACTAGAAAATCGCTGTGTTTTTGTGCATTGCATCATCATGACCGCATGCTCATGTCATCATGCCACATTGCTTTTGAGCATCGTCATCATCATGCATGGTTTTGTCTAAACCTATTTTCAAAAAGCCTGATTTTGTTTTCTAAATGCCCCGTCTTTTATTCAAACTATAAAACCCGGGCTTGTCCAGAATATTTCGTTTTGTCTACAAACAGTTTGCAAAAGCATTTTGAATCAAAAATAAAATTTTATATTATTTTTAGGGGGTAGCCGAACCAGGCCCAAACCAGCCCAGCCGGCCACCCCCAAAACACCCTAACCCTAGATCTACCCAAACCCCAACCTACCTACCCCGTCCTCCCTCCAACTCCCTTTTTCCAGCCGCCGCCTCCCACCCGCTGCTCCCACCTCACCACCACCACTCCCGTCGCCCGGCCCCACCACCTGGGCCCAATCCCAATCGCCACCTACCCCATCCCTGCGTCGATCCCCAGCCCCTGCACGCACACACACACGCACGCGACATGTCCCAGGGCCACCAACCCGTCTGGTCCCTCCTCCCACGAACTAGCCCGCTGACCCCGTCCTACTCCGCGCCACGCAACCCCAGCGCGACCCCCTGTCCTGCGTGCAAACCTCGTCGTGAAGCCGGACCCACCCTGTTGAACCATCCCCCGAGCATCCCGTCGTCTCCCGTTTTCCCTGCGTGACCCACTCCACCCTGTTGCTGCTCTCTGCTCGCATCGACGGCATCCTCCCCAAACCCCAGCGTCGCCGCTCGCGTGAGCCTTGCCGCCAGTGAGCTCGTCGCCGCCCCAGAGCTCCCCTCGCTGCGGTTGTGACCCTGCCGTCGAGCCTCTGATGCGCCTCCGCCGCGCGTAGCGCTACCTCCTCCAGCCGCTGGAAGCCTCGCGCCGCCATGGGCCTCTCCACCGTCTCCGCGTCGTCCTCCTCGCCACCGTACCGTCGCGAACGCCCTCGTCCCAGCAAGGCCGTGCCACCCTCTGCTCGTCCCCATGGCGCCGCCACATCGGGCCCCGCGACGTCGACCGCCCAAGCTTCACGGCACCCCTTCCCCTCCGCGGCCAGCGTCGAGCCCGGCCGTCGCTGCGCCAGCCCTGTGCCTCCTCGTCGCTGACCCAGCCCTCCTCTGCTCTGCCGCCCTCTGCTCCTCAGCGCTCACGGCCTCGAGCTCCCCGTCTTCTCGTCAAGCACGCCCCAGTGGCCTCGTTCATCTGCTCGACACCAACCCTGTGTTGTCGCTCGCGATCTCCTTCCCTGGCCCTGTCCGTTGTCGTCCCTGACCCCTAGCGTGCCCCCAGCAGTGAAGTTGTGTGTTGCCGATGAGCTACTTCGATACCAACGCCAAGGAGACGATGGTGTAGTAGTATTGGTGAGGTGGTGTTGGTGAAACCTCCCTGTACAGAAGAACATGTGTCAAGATCTTCTGAAGACCCGAGGATCTTCATATTGGACACCAAGATCTTCTTCGCAGACCTGGAGAATCTCTAGGACGCCAAGTACGCCGACATGGAACCGACGAGTTCTCCGAGTCCGAGTGGCATGATCTCCTACCCGAAGATTCCCGGACTCCAAGATCTCCAAACGGAATCCGAGGACGCCGAGACCCTGGACGACAAGTCTCCTTCCTGTAAGCGTCGACACCGGTACGACAAGACCTTCTTCCCACATCGATGCCCGAGGACCGGACGCCAAGTTCGCCGAGGACCCGGAGGCTGCAGGTCGCCGACACGGAACGCCAAGTTCTTCATCCTGGACGCCATGACCGTCTACACGGACCCAAAGACCACCGGTACCAGATCCATTCAAGTTCCCCATCGACGACAAGTTCGACCACTTGGAACCCAAGTTCTCCGTCATGACACGACAAGTTCTCCATCTTGTATCTGAACCTCGCCATTCCCGTCAAACCCTGAGACCGGACCCCGGACTGGAACCCGAACCCCCGAAACCCCAAGATCTTCCGCACCCGATGTGTGACCCCTATCCAACCCCTATTTTTATAATATATAATATCAATCTATTGCATTTAAATTGTTCATGCTTGCATACATCTCATCATGTGGGTTTGGGGCATTATACCGATTCACCTAAATTAAATATGGAGATTATATGCGGGCATTTTCTAGTCTCATATTGGCTCCATTTAAATTTTTGTAGCAGACCTATGTCATGTTTTACTGTGTTAAGACAACATTTAAATTGTGGGGTATCTAAACAACATGAACTACTTAATTAAATGTTGGGACCCCGGTACCGCTTAATATTGCCTAATTGCACCGCATCTTGCCATGCCATGCATCATACTTCTGCCGTAGCATTAAATATTGCATCCGGTGTTTCTGCTATTGTTTGCTTCTTCGCGGACTAGGCCGATGAGTGGATGCGAGTGTCGACAAGTTCTCCAGATGAATCTCCGGCAGTGTTTCCTAGGCGAGCATCTCTCCCCTTTCTACCTATTTTGCAGTTATAGTCTTTATTCCTCCTGTTGATCTATTGCTATCCGTGTCGCGATGCTTTAGTTTCCGTACACTAGTTATATCCCATGCAGCCTCTATATTGCCTTGGACACCTCCTATTACCTGTGTTTGGTAGATAGCTGGACTTGCAAGTCGTAGTTGCTTGGTCAGGTGCGATCTCGTGTTGTCAAGTACCACAGTTGTTGGAATGCTGGCAGATGTTTACGGTGGAGTTGATCATGCCTTCAAATACAACTATTAAATTGTTGGGATAACTAATGAAAGAGGCACCAGTGGGCAATATATGCTATTTGGTTTTTATGTCCACTTGTGTCCCATAGGCCCCGAGTACTTGATACTTGTTCCTTGACTATTCGCACTATCCACATCCGGGAGAGTCTATGAATTCCCCTTAGCCAGAGCTTGATTCATTTCTTATTTCTTGGGGCTACAAACTAGTTTGGGGTTTTATTACTATTCTGTAGTTATGCCATGCTTTACCGCATTATTTACGATTGAGCGTGGAGCACCTGTATTGTTTTGGATCGTGACACGTTTTAATTGTATCGACAAGCCCAGTCACACTTCGGGTTCCTAGTCGTTTACCGCCGTCCACACAAACCCTGGGTCCGTCTCGGAGCCGGCCAACTTCGTCGCGGGTAGCTTAGTGGGGTGGCCCCCTGAAATATTTTATGAATCATGTGATTGCTTTGTCGTGAAAGCCTCGTTGGGTTCTCATTTGGTTTTTCCGAGGTTGATTGTGTGTGTGTTGCTATTTGTGCACCCCTGCAGGGTAAATCTTTCTGAAAGCCGTGTCCGCGGTTATGGACGACTTGGAGCATAGTATCTCGATCATAGACAAGCATAACTAAAGTAGTGCTATCAACTTGACTTAATATATGACTAGTAATCAGATTCAACTATCACGGAATGCATATTAAAATGCCAACAACTGGTGGATCTGGGGTTGTTTTGTGACATGCTGTACCTGCCTAGTAAGTATTGCAACTCCAATGGAATGTGATATAAGTGCCAACAATTGCTGGGTTTTGGGATTCCTCAGGACAATTATATCTAACTAGTAAATGTTCCAACTATAACAGAATGGCGATTAAAACTGCCCACTACTTATGCTTCAAGATGACTCATGATATCTATATCTGACTAGTAAGTGCTGCAACTATAATGGGATGAATAAAACTGCCAACTGTGTGAGTTCCTCGGTTTGACTTCCTCGTTTGGTCTCGAGGGGGAATACCAGGATGGGTATGAATGGTGTTAGTATCAAGTGGTTCCGAATAGGTCTTTCTTATCTCTCTCTAATAGCCGACAGTTGTACTGAGTCTCTATAGGTTGTTTAGTGCTGCTGCACTGCCGCTTCAGTCCACCATACCTATGTAGGCGAGAGCCGCCAAATTCTAGCCTCGCCGTGTACTGGCCTCAGTACTGACGCTCCTCTTTTTCCTTTGCCCTTTGTCGGCACCCCTTTTGTTTTAGCAGGTTTGAGAACGACGTCGTTAGCAGGGTTACCCTTCCGGCTTGGCCTGGGCAGGGTTATGGATGCCATTGGTTATTCTTCAGGGCTCTTAGCCCCATTTGCTTCTTATCCATACTCGGATGTTGTATCGTTTTCAAGGTGAATTGGATCTTTGTACTGTATAACTGTATTCTTGAATCCTTGAGTTGCTGTTGTATATGTATCTGTTCTGTTGGTCCCATCGAGGACTGTTGTGTAATGATATTACTTCGTTTTCCACCCACACAAAAGTGCCTGGTGGGCGTCCTTGAATCGTTTCTATGCGGGTTTGGCAGGAAGCGCTAAAACTTGCATAGGGCCGATTCGAGGGTGTTACACCGTAGCACTAGAAGATTTTATGCTTGTGTGTATTGTGATGAGAATCCTTGTTATGAGCCACTAAAAACCAAAATTGGGTACATTGGACATCGTCGGTTGCTTCCTAAGGATCACCCCTATAGGAGAAGTAAACTATTCAATGGTAAACTTGAGAAGAGTCCACCAAGGCAGTTCAGTGCAGAAGAAAAAAAGGAGAAGCTAGAATCAATTAAGGAGCGCAAGTGTGTTGTTAAAGGTGAACCAACCTGGCACCTTAGGGTCAGCTTACATGATTTACCTTATTGGTCCACAATTTTGCTATCACACAACCTTGATGTGATGCACATCGAGAAGAACATATGTGACAACATAGTAGGTACAATTCTTGAAAATGATGGAAAAAACAAGGACATTGTCAGTGCTAGAGTTGATTTGAGGAAAATGAACATTAGGAGGAAATTTTGGATGGAAGAAGAAGGGGATAGTTGTTTGAAGCCACATGCCCATGGACACTTGAAAAGGAAAATAATAAACGTGTTTGCGGGTTTTTGGCAAAAACTAGGTTCCTAGATGGTTTTTGTTCAAACTGGGAAAGGTGTGTGGATATTGAAGCTAGAAAAGTACATCGTATGAAGACACATGACTGCCACATTCTTCTGCAGCGTATTTTGGCAGTTGGCTTGAAAGCATTGCACCAAAAGAAATGTATGAGGCTATTGCTGATTTGGGTATTTTTTTAGAGAGTTGTGTGCCAGAACTCTTCATGTCAAAGTCTTGGAACGACTGAAGGTAGAGATAGTTTTAATTATTTGCAGACTTGAGAAGCTCTTCCTCCTACATTTTTTGATATCATGGTGCACTTAGCTGTTCATCTTCCTAAGGAGGCTATTCTAAGGAGGCCTATCCATTATGGCTGGATATATCTAGTTGAGAGAAGACTCGGTTATCTTAAGTGTACTGTCCGTAACAAAGGAAGGCCTAAAGGTTCAATTGCTGAAGGGTGTATCGTTGATGAGTGTGTCTTTGCTCTAGATATTTTAATGATGACATGGAAACAAGATTTAACAAATCTGAAAGGAACCAAGATATCCAAAGTGAAGTTAGTGCTGATGAGTTCAAAGTTTTCTTTGATGGAGCCAAAGGGTTTGGAAAATCATATTTGAATTTTTTTGAGAAGGAATTTGATAACATGGTTTGGTATGTTCTAGACAATTGTGAAGAGGCAGAACCTTATATCAAGTAAGGTTTTTGGACATGATTATGCATAAATAATTGCTAGCACTTATACTTAATATCATATTGTCTCATTTTTATTCGTTTATTTCAGCTTTACCCGAGAAGAATTACTTGTTAGGGGTGCTAATAACATAGATGGGGCACTAAAGAAAGTGTTCCCAACATAGATGAGGAATTACTTGTTTAAAAACCATGTGACTCAACTAAACAATGCATCTGAAGATTTGAAGTCACTTGCAGATGGGCCAGACAAGCGTGTAATTGTACACTCTGCTTGCAATATAAAGGGTGCTATGTTTCGTACGGTCACTCGGGAGAAGAACCTAAGAACTCAGAATTGTGGGGTAATGAATAAGGCATTTGTTGGTGCTCAACAAGATAATTAGTTTTATGGTGTTCTGCAGGAAGTTCTAAAGCTCAAGTATGTGCTAATAAGCATGGTCCTAGATCAGTATTCCTATTCGCTGCGACTGGTTTGATCTAGATAGCAAAAAATCAAAGATGAAAGATGATGGACACTACAAAAGTGTTAATACTTGTGTTCTTTGGTACAAGAATGCCCCCTTCATATTGGCAGATCAAGCAGAATCATGTTTTATTTGGAAGATATTGAGTTTGGTTTCCCTTGGAAAATTGTGCAGACATTCAGCAATAGGAATGTGTATGATGTACCAGAAATTGAATTTGGTAATGAAGCTACTGATCAAGAGAACTTGGCATACTAGGAGGACATATGTCAAATGTATCGTAGATTTCAACATGTAGTTGTCGAAGAGATGAAGATGATGATGTCGAGGCTGTTGGTCGTCCAGACGAAGTGGAACGTGTTGCAGCAAGATTTTTTCAAGATCTAGAAAAGGAAGACAATAGTATAGATGACATGGACATAAGTGATGATGAACATGTTTACAACCTAGAAGACCTTGCAAAGGATGCTGAAGGCAGGAACTCTGATTATGACACAAATGTTGAGGATTAGATATGTGTACTACATTATTCATAATTTTGGGAATACTTGTTGGATTATGAACTAAACTCATGTGTTGTAACCATAACCAGTTATACCAATGCATCTTGATAATTATAAATCAAAAGGCAGGGAACATAGTTTTCTCCACACACATTACACTATTTATGGAGTTAGAAACACATACTACTACCAACAAACATGACTAGCTTGTTGCAGATGTTATGGTAGATTAGTTTTAATAACCATGGCGACGCTTGGCCCCCTTGTTTGAAGGAGTACCCTGAGTCACTAGATTGATGATGCGAAACAGTTCATATGTGACATATCCATTAGTGGCAGCATACTCCAGGTTCTTCTCTGTAAGTGGCTTCCATTCCTAGTAGTCATGGCCTTGGCGTTTGGCAAAGTCCTTGACAAAGGAATCATTCATGCCACCGTACCTGGGTTGGATGAGGTTTGCAGCCATGGCAGCATCCCAGCCCTATCTCCATGACCTTTCAGTTTGAAGATGTCCTGGATGTCGATGTGTTTGCCTTGTGGAATATACAACCATTCTTCCCGCATCAATTTGCTATCTTTCCTTATGTCCACACCAAAAAAAAGTTACATTTCTCTGATAAAGGAAATCCTGAAGTCTATGAACATAGTACGTGCACCTACATTGCATTATTTAACTCATGCAGTTCAAAATATGTTGCAGTAACAAATACAATGATTCTGTATTAAAAAATGAAATGGCATGCTCGAACTTTGCCATTTAAGTACTGGAAAAGGTTTAACCTTGTTCAAAGATTGAAACGGCTACACAAAGTAGCAGTACAACTAGGATTATTACAAGGTGTACTAGCAAATCTGATTTGAAGAAGCACATTCACAAATATATCACAAGCAATTCTGATTTCCAAATTAACTTTATAGATAAGACTATAGAATCTCCTACTTAGGCATTCACAAATATAACACAAGCAATTCAGAGTGTTATTGTCTCCAAAATATGCACATATTGCAACAAGGAACCTGCGTGGTGTTTTTTTGTTCATTTAGAAATTTTGGTTACAACATTCTGTACCTACAATTGGGCCAACGGGTTGGGGTGGCTAATGGGCCATTGACACCTTTTGGGTCACTTTTGGGGCAAATGGGCTAAATATGACTACATCAAGAGAAGCATTACCTTACTCGAAAAAAAGCATAAAAAACTGCAGCATAATCAGATGAACTGCAACAAATCGAACCTGATTATGTGGAAGACGAGGACGTGCTCCTTCATCACACTCTGCATGACCGCAATCTTCTTCTGTGTGATGTTGTACTCCAAATCGAGGCCAACAAACATAACCTCCTCATCCTTGAGCCACTCCAGATACATGGCGAGGACGTTGTCGACGGTGCTGCCCTTGTTGGTGTAGACTGCTTGGATGCAAGTGTTGCCGGAGACACAGAATTGATGAACCTCCGTTGTCCGCTTGCCATCGTCCTTGCTGACCACTAGGGGGTCACAGTTCATCAAGACCCTCCCGCACCCATGGAGTAATATGATCAATGGGAAGATGAGGAATAGAGGATTGGAACCGTCGTAGAAGAAATTGAAGGCTAGAGGCACTATCTAGAACCGCCATAGAAGAAATGGAGATGAGAAATTGGGGTTTTTGCGGGGACACGATTTACTCCTAGTTTTTTGGACCGTCTATTCGGTTATCGAGGAGAGAGTCACATCGTAGCATTGTAACCAGTAGAATAAAAATTAATTTTATTCTCTACCTACCTCAGTAACTAGAAATACATTAAAATGTGTAGAGAACAAATATGTATTTCTATTCATTACATACCTAATTATAGTAGTATTTGAACAACCTAGTCTACACACATATGAACGTGTCAAGCACATTACTTGTGCATCGTCATTTGTTAATTACATAGTAAAATGATTAAATTTATAAAGATTACCGTAACTGCACACATTAAAATGTTGCAAACTCAATCATTGAAAAGATTAACTTGTAGCCATATTAATGTATTGCAACCGTACACACATGTTGCAAATCGTGCATAAATAATAGTCTTCAAGACAAATATGACATTACTAGTTGAGTCAATATTATAATGTCCTAAAACTACTGACCAAGTTTAATATCTGCCACATGAGAGACAAATAGATAAGCAACATGATCACCAAGGTAGAGCATCATGAACAACTTGTATCCATTCTTAATACTATGTTCCTTCTCTATGAATTTGTCCCATCTGTTGATGTTGACGCACTGTTGAAGACATAATTTGGCTACTAGCGGATCAGGTGAAGCAAGTTTATTACTAAGGACAAAATATGGAATTTTGCATCGATTTGCGGCTGATGAGGTATATTCACAGATGGATTCAGATATGCTGGTGTTGCTAAGGACGAGTCCTGAGGTTGATTCATCAGGCTAACCTACTATTATTGAAGACAAGTCCGTGTAGTCACCTAAGGACAAGAGCATCAGGAAGATACACGGATCGATCATCAATTATCTTGTGTGATTAGTACTACGGATTATAATTTTAATTTGTGGGCCAACCGGCTTGGAGTCGTTACATGCTGATAAGAAGTATATTTGGTGGGCATAGACTCATGTGTTTTAGCTGAATCTGGAATCATAGTCGGTTTTAATTTTTTAGAGATTTATTCTTATACGCTAAGTATTGACATGTACACGTCATAGTCCTGCCTTAAATAGGTCACGGCCGATTGCAGAAGGGGACAATCGATCTATTATCAAATCAATCTACTTTTTACGTACTACTTTATTTCCGTTCGTTCTGTCCGGCTAAGCCCTAGCAGCCTAGGGTTTGGCTCAATCTTTGCCGTTTTGTTCTGAAAAATGGTCGAATCTCCTCCACGAAAACGAGGAATTCTTTGTTAATTTGTTCGAAAATCATCCGTTCATCGTCACGAAAGCATGACGGTTATCCTGGTGTTGTGCGACAGTTTTTCGCGGCAACACATTTGGCGACTCCGCTGGGAAGAAGAACAAAGGAGACACGATGGACTCGTCGCACTTAGCTCAAAGGTAATTAATTCAACCGAAGATATTGCTCATCTAATTAATGTATCCGTAGCTAGCAAATACGGTTCTGACATGGCAGACATGTCGTGCACTGTTACTCAATTAGCTAGTAAATTTGGGAAGTTTAAGGAGCACTTTAGTAAAGAAATAAAAACAGTTTATCTCGCCAGGTTCGCTTGTTAGTGCTGCAAATCAATGATGATGGTCGCGACAAACGGCCGATGCTTTCGGAAAATAATGAATTCGTTAATTTATCTAGTCAGACTTATACACCCGTTGCATCGGTTAATGTAGCACAAGCTGACGTTAATTTTAACAATAATCAAACTGCCCGAAATTATGCTAGCAGTTCTACTCATAATTTTGTACCTAGTGTTGCTCCTGCCATTGTTTCGAGTTCGGTTCCACAAGCTTACAATAGCAATAACCGAAACATAGGTTTCAACTTTGCCACCGGTCGGTACGGGGGTCCCTTATGGGCTAGTACCAGATTAATATTTTAACGCATCTCCGCAATAAACCACAGATGCTCAAACTGCTTTACCTGAGATACCATGTGTGATAGAATATTTGATATGAAAATTAATTAGATTAAGACAAGGTCATGTAATTCCGAAGAATTGGGGAGATGAGCATATTGTAATTGACACCATTCTTTTTCTCATGCTACTAATGATTGTAATGTGTTTCGTCGACAGGTTCAATCGGCCATTAGTGACGGACGATTGACACTTACAGAAGGTTCTAAGATGAAGCTCAATAGTGACCCATTTCCTATCAATGTAATTGAAGTTGAGGCAAAGAAGATGCTTATTCCGTCGGATCAGGCCGAGTCCGCGAGAGAGAAAAATCTTGTTGATGATAATGCTCCTCCGAGGATGATCAAGCCAAAAAAATCCAGAAATAGGAGTGTGGAAAGTCAATGGGAAAAAGAAACTAGCTCCGAGACCGAAGCCGACTGTTAGTATGTTGCTGAAGAAATACACATCACGCAAGACCGACAATGTGTTTAATCGGCTTGGAGGAAATAAGCGTCCGAGGTCTCCTCCTAGGCCATGGGGTCATGAGCAATGGCGAGGAAACTCATATGACCAGCAACCCTATTTTGCAGTGGAGCCGACATATTGGGGTTGTCCACCTCTCATGTACCCTCAGTTTTCTTCATGGGGTTTCAATTCGTGGGCGCCATATCCTGCAGGGCCAACATGTTATTTTCAGCCGAGATGGATTGCGCCGAGGCCTATGTTCAGACCGCATATACATGAGAAAAGAGCTTGTTTCGATCATGAGGCTCGGCCACGTAATGCGATCGTCGTGCAAAGGAACCAATCGCCAAGTTGCGGTGTAGGTGGTAAGAATTATAATGGCGACAAACAGTGAATTTGGGTTCCGAAACATGCTCAACCAAAAACTGTAAAACGTTCAGAAGATTCAGATGTTTCTTGTGGTTTGAATGTTGGTGAATACCAACCAGCTGAGGTTGTCGTTGATAATTCAGAGAAAAAGAGTGCTGGTGGTATAGGATCGGTTCAGTGTATTGATGATGTGCAGCCGAAACAAAATGGGTTGGATCAATTTAAAAATGAGATTAAGTCGGAGATTAACTTGGAGAGCGATGAAGACCATGCACTCGTTTTGGCTTCTGGTGCTAGCCAGGACGTTAATTCAAATGTCACCCGTACTAGTCCAGCTATAAGAAGCGTGAGCACCAGAGCACACAGAAGTTTTTCACGTATGGGGTTCAAGTCTGGTACATGGACTTTCGAAACAACGTGTTCAGTGTCAACGAGCGTCGGAAATTAGAGAAAAGGTGGCTGACAAAAAGCGCGATGAGTGGTTCAATCGAGCTAGACTAATGGTGCTGCCTACGAAAACTTGAAAGGAGAAGCGCAATGCTGCCGAGGAAAATAAAAATTCTAATAATGCGATTGTTGATGAGAATTCAGAGAGTAGGAAGGAGGCACCTATTGATATGGATGTTGATATGGTGTTTGCATTGCCCGCTGATTTCCGTGCACCTGAGGCTGAAGTCGCAGAGCTTGCTCATGGTCTGAAAAATGCTACATTTGAGAAGCCGAAAAAGCCTGAGCAACACTTAAAGCCGATGTTTATCCAGGGACACATTGACGGTAAGGCCATTGGTCGCATGCTTGTTGACGGCGGTGCTAGAGTTAATATTATGCCTCTTTTTCGGTCTTTTCTAAATTGAACCGAAAACAGAATGAGTTAATAAAGACCAATATGGGGCTTAGAGGATTCTCAGGGGAATTGTCTGAAGCTAAGGGCGTGATTTCTATGAAGCTAACAGTCGGAAGTAAAACGTTACCGACTGCGTTTTTTGTTGTTGATGTCAAAGGCCGGTATAATGTTATTTTGGGGCGCGATTGGATACATGCAAATTGTTGCATCCCTTCTACTCTACATCAGTGTTTAATTCAGTGGGTTGATGATGATGTGGAGGTGATTGAGGCAGATGATTCTACTTGCATTGCTTTGACAGAGGCATCGGTTGATTGGTACCACAGTGAGATGTGATGTTTGACCGGTGGGGATTTACCGGATTATGATTATATCAATATCGGTAGAGATGGTTTTGTACCCATAAACGCACAGCCGGATAGCATAGCTCGGCTTAACAATTTATCTATATAAATGATGAGTAAAGATGATAGTATTAAGTGGCTGCAAAAGCGCACCAAGGAGTATCGTTCCGGAAAGAACGATATGCATGAGACAATTGAAGATTTTGGTGATATGGAGAAGCTCGGACAGGAATTTTCATCGGCCGACCCACTCGAAGAGGTGGATATTGGCGATGAAAGTATTTCAAGGCCTACATTTATCAACGGTAATATGCGATCATAAAAGTAGGGAAACGTTGAAATCGTTTGTGCCTTTACTTCGGCTAAAGCATAAAGCCGAATTTACTTGGGGGGCAGAACAACGAGATGCTTTTATTAATATAAAGAGATACATGTTGAGTCCTCCAGTATTGCGAGCGTCCAAGTCTGGTATGCCGTTCAGGTTATATATTGCTGCACAAGATACAGTGATCGGCACGGTATTGATGAAAGAAGACGACGGAAAGGGATACATCATTGCATATATAAGTCGTCGTTTGCTCGACACCGAGACTCGATACGTGTTTATTGAAAAGTTATGATTGTCTTTATATTATGCATGTACTAAGTTTGTGCTTTATCTACTTTCTAGTACGTGTGTAGTAGCATGTTAAGCCGATGTAATTAAGTATATGTTGCAACGACCAATTCTTAGTGATAGGATTCGAAAGTGGGCTTATGCGCTAATAGAATATGATTTAGTATATGAATCGCTGCATGCTATGAGGGGTCAAGTCATCGCCGATTTTATTGTTGGTCATAGAATTAAGGATGAGGAAGATATTAGTTATGTTAGCATTTTCCCATGGAAGCTTTATTTTGATTGATCAGTTTGTAGAGATGGACAAGATGTCGGTAATGTTTTAATTTCACCTAATAATATTGTCTATAAAACATCGGTCCGTCTAGAATATAATTGTACTAACAACCAAACTGAATATGAGGCTTTGTTGTTTGGTTTACAAAGTCTAGTGGATATGGATGTAAAAGATATAGATGTTGTTGGAGATTCGCTTCTGGTAGTACAAAAAGTTAAAGGTGAATTTCAATATTTAGATGGATTATTAAATAGCTATTTGGACCAAGGTCTAGACATAATCAAAACTCTACATACGTTTATTATTAATTATATACCTAGAGAGGAAAATTGTAGAGCTGGCTTTGTTAATGCTAAGACCGATCTGTTCACTACTAGTTCGGTGCATGGTGTGGTTTCTCCTAGTCTAGCTCAACAATTAGTAGTTATATGCAAGATCGGTACTTGACTCTCAAAGCAGCGAATTAGTGAGAAGTTTAGAGCCAACCGATTGGAGAGTTCTTTTAGTTAATCATTTGAAGGATCTAAGTCAGATAAAAGATAGGAAAATTCAGCGAAAAGTTTTGAAGTATACTTTGTTAAATGATGAGTTATACCGCCGAACTTTAGATGGTTTACTTTTAAAATGTTTAGATCTTGATCAGTCTAAAATAGCTATGGGTGAGGTGCATGAAGGTATATGTGGGACACATCAGTCGGCTCATAAAATGCGATGGTTATTAAAACGAGCGGGTTTTTATTCGCTGACTTTGTTAGAAGATTGCTTTCGTTACTATAGAGGATGCGAAGCATGTCAAAAATTTGGGAATATACAGTTAGCATCCGCAGCTATGTTGAATCCTATAATTAAGCAGTGGCCATTTAGAGGATGGGGCTTAGATTTTATTGGTGAAATACACCCTTCTTCTTCTAAAAAGCATCGCTTCGTCCTAGTAACCACCGACTATTTTACTAAATGGACTGAAGCGGTTCTCTTGAAAAATATGACTCATGTAGAGCTGATTAGTTTTGTCTTGGAGCATATTATTCATAGGTTCAGTATTCCTCAAACTATAACTACTGATCAAGGCTCTTCTTTTATGTCCCATCAATTTCGTGAGTTTGCCAAATCATTTAGAATTAAGTTGTTGAATTCGTCGCCTTATTATGCTCAAGCTAATGGACATGCCGAATGTCGCAATAAGACTCTAATTAAGCTTATAAAAAAAGAAAATTGAGGAGCATCCGAAAAGATGGCATGAGTACTTTCGGAAGCCTTATGGGATCATCGGATACCTAAGCATGGAGTGACTCAAGTGACACCATATGAGCTAGTATATGGGCAAGAGGCTGTGTTGCTTGTAGAGGTTAATTTACAAGATCTTAGAGTAGCCGGACAAAATGATTTGTCGGCTATAGATTATAATAATTTGATGATGGATAGAATAGGTGATGTTTCATAAGAAAGATTAAGAGCCTTGCGAGAGATTGAAAAAGAAAAACTAAGAGTAGATAAGGCTAATAATAAAAAGGTAATGGAAAAATCGTTTTAGATAGGAGACTTAGTATGGAAAATGATTTTACCTATTGAAACTAGAGATAGAAAATTCAGCAAATGGTCGCCGAGTTGGGAAGGACCATATACTATTGTAGAGATTGTTCCTGGAAATTCATATTTTATACAATCTTTGCAGGGAGTGAAGTTGGCAAAAGCCCACAATGGAAAATACTTGAAAAAGTATTATCCTAGTATGTGGCAGGAAGCTTAATGATGTCATGGCCGATACATTATTTGGAGTATCGCCCTAAGAAGATTTTGGTCGATATGTCACTTGAAATATCGCCCTAAGAAAATTTGGCCGATGTGTTCTTTGGACATTGCCCTAAGCAATTTTATGGCCGGTGATGATGTGATTGACATCTCCCTAAGGTACTATTATAGTGTTCTTGATAAATACAATTATATCAAAAACAGGGGACATAATTTGGCTACTAGCGGATCAGGTGAAGCAAGTTTATTACTAAGGAAAAAATATGGAGTTTTGCATCGATTTGCGGCTGATGAGGTATAGTCCCGGATGGATTCAGATATGCTGGCGGTACTAAGGACGAGTTCTGAGGTTCATTCATTAGGCTAACCTTCTATTATTGAAGACAAGTCCTTGCCTGATTATGTCATGCTGAGGTATATTTGCAAGAGGCTGTGTAGTCACCTAAGGACAAGAGCATCAGGAAGATACATGGATCGATCGTCAATTATCTTGTGTGATTAGTACTACAGCCAGATAGTTTATAATTTTAATTTGTGGGCCAACCGGGTTGGAGTCGTTACATGCTGGTAAGAAGTATATTTGGTAGGCATAGAGTCATGTGTTTTAGCTGAATCAGGAACGGACTAGTCGGTTTTAATTTTTTTTAAATTTATTCTGGTACGCTAAGTATTGACATGTACACCTCATAGTCCCGCGTGCCTTAAATAGGACACGACCGATTGCAGAAGGGGACAATCGATCTATTATCAAGTCAATCTACGTTTTACATGCTACGTTATTTCCGTTCGTTCTGTCTGGCTAAGCCCTAGCAGCCTAGATTTTGCCTAAATCTTTACCGTTTTGTCCTGAAAAACGGTCGGATCTTCTTCACGAAAGCAAGAAATTATTTGTTGATTTGCTTAAAAATCATCCATTCGTCGTCATGAAAGCACGACGGTTATCCTGGTATTGCACGACAGTTTTTCGCGGCAACACACACGTACGACCATCATCAGTAGAAATGGTGTATGTCGATTGCATCGTTGTCTTAGGATCGGAAACTATAGTAATAGCACCTTCTTGGTCCATGTTGTTTGGAAGAAGACGACGAGGCAGTTTCTATTGAAAATTTGCAAACAATGGTGTTCGTGACAGTTCAAAAACATTAACTAAATTAGTTGAATTATGATATAATAAAAAATACCATAAAATTCTTGGTGCAGTTGGACCAATTCAAGGTATGAAGCAATCCATAAGCTCTTTCAAGATCATAGTCTCCAGCATCATGATGGTCTACAAACACGTCAAACTTTCCTACCTCCGTGCACACCTTCTCCATCATTCTCTAATTAAATTGGGTTCCCTCAGTTGCAATGAGACAATCAACTATGTCTCTCCCCTCATTACCAAAATGGTAGTATGCTACAAACAAAATGCGGCAAAAATCGTTATGCATCGAGCGTTTGGCACATAAGTAAAATCACAATATGTTAATCAAACCCATAATGAAATTGAGATAGAAGTACTACTTGGATGGATTATAGGGAAATTTCCACAAAAACACTGTTTGATTCACAAAGTTTTTTGTGAATGGTGAAATTCACCCGCTATTCCCTTTGAAGTTTGTACACTCTATAAAATTCTTTCTAACCATCACCACTGATAAAAGTTATATTTGGTTCATTCGTAACCATCAACACAAATTCAAAATTCTCTGGTGTAGTAAAGGACATGCATCATCTTCTTTTTTCATGTTTTTTCACTGACTACTTACTAAGCAAACTAGATCTTGAATAGCATGGAGAACATGCGTAGCATGTAAGACACAATGAGAGGAAGGCACTTACATGGAATATTAACATGTAACCCCTCAAATAATTTTATGTACATGATAGTTCCTTTAAATATACCTTATATTTTCGAATTTTTTCTCAAAAAAACTATAGACTTTAGAAAGGAATGGAGGGAGTATAAAATGGTATGCATATTCATATGTTTTTTGATAAGAAAATCGTACCGCCCTCTCCTCGAATCCTTGACGTAGGGTAAATACGAAAAAATTGTGCTTCTGAGTCGCAGCAATGCACAAACCCTTCGGGTCGAAACAAACACCACACTACATGATAAATTAGATCATGAGTGTGAAGTCAGATCTTGAGTGCAATCTCTCAGATCTACAAGATATGCCGATCATTTTCACAACCGAAAGCACAAACAATTTTAGCTAGTAGAGTTCACACCGCGTTGGGTCAAGATGACATACGTACCTCGACAGTCATCGCCATAGTTCTCTTGGTGGTGTATGACCGTTCGTCATCGGCAGATGAAAGAGTGAGGTTGCGAGAACAAGACAACGACAAGATGGGTTTGTAAAAGAGGGAGGACGCGAGATCGTTAGGAGCCTCTATATAATAATGCTCCGATATTTGTGTGTACAGTTTTTTAGGAAAGTAATAAGTATTGGCCTTTTGTGTTCAATTGTGGGCCGATTCTTATCAAGATTGGTCAACCCTTAACTTTGTGGTCAAATATCTCATTTTCCCAATTTTTTCAATTTTTCCCAAGATTCTCATTTTTCAAAGTTTCTCTCTTTTTCAAGTTTTTCATTTTTTTCCAAGTTTCTCCTTTTTCATAGTTTTTCAGTTTTTTCCAAGTTCATCATCTTTCTATGAATTTCACAAGTTTTGGTCAAACCGGGGTTGACCAGAGAATTTCGAGAGACTGTAAAAGCATCTAAAAGGTACAACTACTGTTATATGGTCCCAATGTGATGTACAACCACTCAGCATGCTAATTGAAGGTCTTAAATTGTAGTTTTGATACTTGCTTCAGAAATGGTTCCATGTTTTTGAGTTCGAGGGTTAAAATTTTGAATTTTTCAAACAAAAACGGATAGATACAATGCTAGCATCACTAGCCACATGGTGATACATCCTTGTGCCAAATTTGAATCCATTTGAAGATTAGTAGATAAAAACATAGTACACAAGTGGCTCTTTCTAGTAGTCAAACATGATCGTTGACCAAACTACACCACATTTGAGAGTGGACTACTAGGGGGATATTTTAAAAAAAATCTTATTTTTATGCAAAGTATTTGCCACAGAGTGATCGAATTCGAAGGTTTCAATATATTTTGAGAATTTCTCATTTTTCTATGAATTTTACAAGGTTTGGTCAAACCGGGGTTGACCAGAGACTTTCGAGAGATTATGAAAGCATATAAAAGATACAACTCCTATTATGTGGTCTCAATGTGATGTACAACTACTCAAGCATGCAAATTGAAGGTCCCAAATTGTAGTTTTGGTACTTACTTCACAAATGGTTCCATGTTTTTGAGTTTGAGGGTTAAGTTTTTGAATTTTTCAAACCAAAACGGCTAGATACAACGTTAGCATCACTAGCCACATGGTGATACACCCTTGTGCAAAATTTGAGTCCATTTAACTTGCATCAATAGATCAAAACATGACTTATAAACTTGTAATTTAAACAATATGAATATTTCACTTTTCTTAGATATGATTTAGTGACGGATAATGTATGCATCATTCAGGTCTAATAATAGGACTTTGTAATGTAATATTAATTTTCAACTTGTCGGTACTTCATTTCATTTATTTATACCAACCATGTAAAACTTACATATACGAATTAAACCAAATTTTTAAGATTTTTTTGCCTCTAATGTCAAAATTAACAACTAAACATAACCTCCCTCCAAAATTTTCGACACATTTCCGTTCTCTCCTTTTTTCGCCTCACCCTACCGCCAAAATTTAAAACCCCGCAACATTAGAGTGGCGCACGAATCCCTCCCATGATTTGCGTCTCATCTTAAATCCCAAAACCAATCCCCCTCAAGCGCCTCATCCTTCTCCTCCCCCGGATCCGATCTCGTCCACGGAGGATCAAAACTCATCGCCGCATCTAATCGGCGATCTCCTTGGCCGACGCCATGATCGGGACTCTTCGCAGCGGTAAGGCACACGAACCATTGAGGTCTACACCGAAGAAGAAGCCCAACGTCGAACGACCATAAGGTGATAATTCAATCCCCCGATCCTTCTCACATGCAGTAGATCTGCTAGAAACATTCATTACAAAGTGGTTAAACATCTTGTTTCCGTAATTCTAGTTAAATTATTAGCGATCTACTCCCTACATTGTTTTCCCGCACACACGCAATGATATTGTTTCGCAGTAGACAAACTGAGTTCAGTCTACTCCCTACATCTACTCCCTAGAGTAAATCACATTTGTAGAGATAAAAATAGTATAGCTCACTCCTGTGCTCATAAGGTACAGATAACTACTTCTACTGTATCTATTTTAGTTGGCTCTTCAACAACAGACTCTTAATATGTATGCCCTTGGGTAGGTTATTTTAGAATTAAAATTGTCGGGACTTTGTAATTCATGATGTAATCTGCTGTTGAGATATAATACAATTGTCACCATCCCTTGTTAGGCGCCGAAAAACAACCAACTAATCCGTATGAGGCAAACAAGTACAAAAATTCGGAAGAAAATAAAGCTCGTATGATGGAAGTTTTGAAACAAGCGCAAGGCGCCAGTGGTTTGCCTCTGGAAAATATAGAAGAGGTAACACATAAATTCGTGTACAGCGGCATTTGCAAAGTGACAGAGGCCACCAAAAAATTAAACAAAAGGATGCTAACCACACTCAACCAGACCCTACATATGAACCCAATGCTGAAGAAATGGCCACAGCTAATGATGAGCCAACTTCAGATGACGAGGACCAGAACGTCGGTAACCCTAAAACAAAGGTAATCATATCTTCTTTTCACTGAATTTTAATCCTTGTAAAGTACTACAATTTTGTTACTAACTGTTATTTAAAAATAAAACAGGCTACTGATGGTACATCAACTACAGCAAAGAAGAAGTCTACAACACAACTGTACCTCAATCTACCATAACCACTAGATCAAGAGCACCTCATGTCACAGAAGTGACTGAAACTGTCGTGTGTCAGACCCCTACATGCCTAGAGGGTGAGAAGACAGAACTTCAAATCTCACCAATGTTGAACCTAACATCTAGAGGAAGCAACTCACCTGATGACAATCAACTTGTTATCACAAAACAGAAAGGTATTAACAATTGCACTTAAATAATTGTACTTATGGTTAGTCCTGTAATATATACTCTAATTTTAACTTTCTTCCTACCATGTTTCAGAGGTAACTTCTTCCGGTTAAAAGCGAAAGCATGGATAACGTGGAATTTCCATGGGCCATGGTCTGCATGACTACACTAGAAGAAATGGTAGGAATAAAATGATAATTGAATTTACTGAGGGGGTTAGAAGGCCCAAAAATCCTCTTCAAGTAGAAAAACTAAGCTCTGAGGTCGAAATGAAAATCCGAGACAAAGTGCATCTGCAACTGATACATTGCAAATGTATCTATAATTTTTGATGTTCCATGCTTGGTTTTATCTACTTTCTTGTGTTTTGTTCTAACTTTGGAGTACTTTTCATATGATATCTTAGACTAACCTATTAACAAGAGCCACAGTGCCAGCTGCTTGTTTTCTGCTGTTTTTGGTTCTAGGAAAGTCAGAAAATGAATATTCTCGGAATTGGACGGGACAAAAGCCAAAGTGCCTATTTTTCCAGAAGTGATCAAGTGCCAGAATACAAGACGGAGAAGGGCCAGGGAGCCACCACACCAACTGGCCACGCGACCAGGCCTGGCCCGCGCCAGGGGGTGGTGTGGCCGCTCCCGGCACCCCCTCGGCCTCTCCTTCCGCCTATATATTGCCCTCGGGACGAAAACCCTAAGTACCGATCAAAAATCCATGAAAGAGTCTGTAGCCGCCGTCATCTCCATCCCTAGATCGGGAGGGATCTGAAGCTCTTCCCGGCACCCTACCGGAGAGGGGAATTCACCCTGGAGGCCTTCTTCATCACCATGCAAGCCTCCGGTGTGATACATGAGTAGTTCATCCTTGGACTACGGATCCATGTAGTAGCTAGATGGCTGGTTTCTCCTCCTTTGTGATTTCATGTTTAGATCATGTTGTGTTTGCGGGGATCCGATAGATATTGAGATGCTATTTCAGATTGATTATTGATTCTATCATGTCTTTGTTATTTGAGATCTTGCATGCTTTCCGTTGTTAGTAGCTATCTTGGCCAAGTAGATGCTAGCAACTCCAAGAGTTAGTATTTATGCTCGATAGTGGGTTCATGCCTCTAGTAATCTGGGGAAGTGACAGAAATCTCTAAGATACTAGATGTGATGTTGCTACTAGGGAGAAAACAACAATCCTTTGTTCATAGAATAATCGTATTGTTTACTTTACACGCAGTTCGTAAAGCAATAATCTGTTGCTTGCAACTTAATATTGGAGGGGGTTCGGATGATAACCTGAAGGCTGATTATTAGTCATAGATGCAGTTGGAGGGCGGTCTATGTATTATGTTGTAATGTCCAATCAAGTCTTAGAGGAGTCAAGATGATTCGTATATGCATGTATTGATTTCTCGGTGTTCGTCAATTGCCCCGCTGTAATTTGTTCACCTAGCATGTTATCTATCTTAAGGAGAGCCACCTCTAGTGAACTATGGATCCCGGTCCTTTTTTCTTTACATACAGTCTATAAACTGTTTTTGCTTTGTGTTTACTTTCTACAAACTTTTACTTCTTTCCATTCGATACGTTTAATCCTTTGTTTTCTGCAAAACACGGTGAGATTGACATCCTGATCGCAAGTTGGGGACAAAGTTCTGTGGTTGTGTTGTGCAGGTCTCCACGTTGCTACTAGCACCGGTAGTGCGCCCTGCCAAAGCTCAGCTAGTAACACCTTTGGGGTGTTTCCTTGCTCCTACTGGTTCGATTAAACCTTGGTTTCATAACTGAGGGAAAACTTACTGCTATGCTCATCATACCTTCCTCTTGGGGTTCCCAACGAGCTCTACGTCGAAAGTCGAGCGCATCAAGATCTTTTCTGGCGCCGTTGCCGGGGAGTCAAGGACATCTTCACAAGGGGAGTACCTCATAACCAATCTCTTTACTTTGTTGTTTTTGTTTTGCTTAGTTTTCTTTTTTGCTTTGTTTGCTTGTTTCTTTATCAAAAACACACAAAAAATTAGTTTTCCAAGTTTGCTTTCTTATTTGAAAACCCAAAAAAAATGACTACTCTTGAAAACACTAAGTTGTGTGACTTCACTAGCACCAACAACAATGATTTTATGAGCACACCTATTGCTCCACCCGTGGCTGAAAATACTTTCTTTGAGATAAAACCTACTTTACTCAATCTTGTTATGAGAGAACAATTTTCTGGTATTGGTAATGAAGATGCTGCTTCCCATCTAAATAAGTTTGTTGAACTTTGTGAGATGCAAAAGCATAGGGATATAGATGGTGATATTATTAAACTGAAATTGTTTCCTTTCTCTTTGAGAGGAAAAACTAAAGAATGGTTGAATTCCTTAACTAGGAATAGTATTGATTCTTGGACTAAGTGCAAAGATGCTTTTATTGGAAATACTATCCTCCTGCTAAGATTATATCCATGAGAAGTTAAATAATGAAGTTTAAACAACTTGATAATGAGCATGTTGCTCAAGCTTGGGAAAGAATGAAATCTTTGGTAAAGAATTGTCCCACTCATGGACTGACTGCTTGGATGATCATCCAAAAATTTTATGCAGGATTGAACTATTCTTCAAGGAACCTATTGGATTCAGCTGCTGGAGGTACCTTTATGACCATCACTTTGGGTACTGCAACAAAAAATTCGGACAATATGATGGTTAATTATTCTGAATGGCATACTGAGAGAGCTCCACAAGGTAAGAAGGTAAATTCTATTGAGGAAACCTCCTCCTTGAGTGATAAAATTGATATTATTATGTCTATGCTTGTTAATGGGAAAGCCCATATTGATCCAAATAGTGTTCCTTTAGCCTCTTTGGTTGCTCAAGAAGAGCAAGTTGATGTGAACTTCATAAGAAATAACAATTTTGGCAACAATGCTTATGGTAATAATGCTTATAGGAACAATTTTGGTAACAACAATTATAAGTCACATCCTCCCAACAATGTTAATGCTTATGGAAATTCTTACAACAATAATAAGAGTGCTCCCTCTGAATTTGAAGTTATGCTTAAAGAGTTTATTAGTAAACAAACTGCTTTCAATAAAACTATTGAGGAAAAACTCTCTAATGCTGAAAGAAATATAGCATCTTTGGTTGAAGCTCAATCTACTTTGAATAAAATGGCTGCTAAACCTAAAACTAATGAGAATCCCTTTGCATCCACTAATGCCATACAAGTAAGAATTGATGAAAATGTTAGACTATTAGCTAAATTACATGCTAAGTGGGAAAGAGAAGATGAAATTTCTAGAAACATTAGTGTTTCTATTATCACCACCACTAGTGTTGAGGCTAGTAATAGTTCTACTACTTTAGACGATAAAGTTGATTTTGATCTTGATGGTTCCAATATCTCGGAAGTTATTAAGTTCCTACAAAAGCTTGCTAAAAGTCCTAATGCTAGTGCTATGAACATGGCTTTTACAAAACACATTACTAATGCTCTCATAAAGATTAAAGAAGAAAAGATGAAACATAAAGCTTCTATTCCTATAAAACAAGAGGATGGTTGGGAACCCATCATTAATATGAAAGTGAATGACTTCGATTTCAAAGCTTTGTGTGATCTTGATAGTAGTGTTTGTATTATGCCTAGAAGGATTTATGATATGCTTGATTTGCCTCCTCTTGAAGATTGTTATTTGAATGTCCCACTTGATGCTATTGCTAAAAAAACTCATGGGGAGTCTTAATGATGTTCTTATTATGGTTAACGATTCCTATGTCCCCGTTGATTTCTATGTTTTGGATGTTGAATACAATGCTTCTTGTCCTATTACTTTGGGAAGAACTTTTCTTAGAACTGTTGGTGCCATCACTGATATGAAAGAAGGCACCATTAAATATCAACTCCCACTCAAGAAAGATATAGAACACTTCCCTAAAAAGAGAGAAAATATTTCTTTTGCTTCTCCTATGAGAACAAAATTTGGTCTTAATGCTTCTTCATTTAAGAACACTTGATTCTTTCTTTGCTTCTTATGCCTAACTTAAAGGCGTTAAAGACAAGTACTTGTTGGGAGATAACCCAAGAGTTTTAGATGAGTCTTGGGAATTATTACCTCTGTAATAACCTCGCCTTATCCTTTTTATTTGCTTTTTGTGCCAAGAGTAATCTCTAATGAGAGAGAAGTAATGATTAGGAAAGTTGCTGTCCCGAAACAGATTTATGTGCTTCACCGTAAAAATTCGTGAGAGAGCTCTGTATGTCGGATTGAGCTGTAATTGTTTTTTATTCTGCCCCAGGTTGTTATATAACTTTTTTTAGTTCAACAATTTTTGATTTGAGCAACAGAAAGTCTTCGAAAAAATTCTTCTTTACATGCTGGTCTGTTTTGACAGATTTCTGCCATTTTCTGCATTTTCTTCTTGTTGGTCCCTTCTTGAGTTCTTTTGGGGAATTGAGATTTTTGGAGGAAGTGCTACAGTAGCTAGTGTTCTAATGGAACTTTATTTGGTGTTATAACTGAATCTTAAGACTTATTTATCTTAAGTGCACTAATGTTGCTAATGAGATTGTGTGAAGTTTTGTATGAAGGAAAAATTTCAGGTGTATGGAAGGAATGAGTAATGAGATGAAGGATGGACTAAAGCTCAAGCTTGGGGATGCCACGCGTGTCACCCCAAGAAATATCCAAGAAGTACAAGCGTCAAAGCTTGGGGATGCCCAAGGCATCCCCTTCTTCATCAATAAAAAACCCAGGTTTCTTCCAAACGCTTCATTTTTATTGTTTCATGCACAGTTGTGTTGTTCTTGGAGCGTCTTCTTTTTCGTTTTAGTTTTGGTTTTTAGTTTGCTTGGTTTGCTTAGTTTTCTGAATAAATTGGTTGGACCCCCTCTTTCATACATTGGTTTGCATTTAGTTTGGTTTGGTTTGGAAAAGAGTAGCAAAGTTCATGCTTCTGTGGTAAAAAGAGCTCGTTTTTGACGGTGGCCTATGTTTTGTCATGCCATGCTTGATATTGTTTTGGCTTTATACTTAGTATTGTTTTCTGTAGCATGACTTGTTATAAACAATTGAGATTGCTTAATGTGCTTTCGATGAATCATGCGTTGTTTTAGCATATTAAAGCATAGTATAGTGGTATTCTCCTTTGATGCTTTATTTGGGTTGACTTGGCGCATGCTCACACCATGTTATGACTGTCTCAAGTCACCATAGCCTTTATGATCCTTTAGTTTTCAACTTGTAGTGTCACTTTATGCTTTGATCAATGATGTTTTGTCGCTCTGCATGATTATGGCCATTATTGCTCTCTTAGTTTGTCGCTCCCTGTCTTTTGCTAGCCTCCACAACAAAGTATGAGTTCCACTCATGCATCCAACTCCCTAAACCAAGTTATTCCAAAGAGTCGAACATACCTACCTACTAGCTTATGCTATTCCAAGTATATTCATGCTTTTGTTTACCTTCCACTTGTTATGAGAAAACTAGTGATTAAAGCTCCCACGAACTTGATGGCACACTTTACTTTATTGCCTCTAATAAACTTGAACCATTGGGTCCTTCTTTGTTGCGTATATGCTTGCGCTTTATAATTTGAAATGGGGAGAACCATGTTTCATGGGGAACGCTTTCAACATTGCACTTGTACTTTGTACCCCGTTGATATCATGTTCTTTTGCTTACGGATCCCGGTGGTGTGAAATAAAAGTGGAACTTGTAAGATCATGGAGCTTGTATGTGTGTTAGAGAAACGCCCGGGCCGCTAGCCTAAGCCATGCCTAATCATGGTGGAAACTTGCAGCATCACCATAATGAGCACTCTATGAAGCATCCTCAATAAAAACCTATGCAAATAGCAAATAAAAAGATCGCTGAGATGCTCATTGTCTGCTTGCCTTGTATTTTGATTATGGGGAAGCTCTCGTATCATGTGCAAGGGGTACCCCGTTGGCGGTTCTTAATGATACACATATACTTACAATGATAAGAGCTTACTCGTGACTAAAGTTGAGTAGCATGAGGATCGGTCTTCGTAAGTAAGGGGCATGAGATTTCGGTTTATAACTTGTCAAGCATATCCTCTTAGTTGTGTCACTTTAACCTTAATCACCTTCAAGATTCTTATGATAGGGGCAATGAGAGCTGAAAGCTATAAGTACCATAATTTTTGGAAGCTCTTTATGAGACTTGAATCCCTACTTCCTTTTACAAAGGTTTTTCTTCCACCAAAATATTGAGTCTCCACCTTCTATCTTTATGCACCTACTTTGAGAGCATAGTGGCCATTCTTAGTTCTATGTGCATTGTCCCAAGACTAGTTGATTGGTGCATAACTTGTTATTGCTTGTTTGAAACTATTGTATCTAGTCACTCTTATGAACTTTGAAGGTGTCCTATGCATTTATATTTTCTACTCTATTGAGGGACAAGCTGAATACTATTATGCTATGTTTTGTTTATATGAAACAAACAAACGTCTTGCAAAGCATTGTTATTCATGAATCTTTTGTTTGTGCCTTTTCATGTTGCATCATAGTTTCTTTGCTCATTGCTAGAACTTTGTCTTTCATGTTATGATTGAAGTACTATGATCCTAGCTTTGAATGTTTTGCAAATACTTTGATCAAGTCTTTGATGGTGCATGTCACCTCAAAAATTATTCTTTTTATCACTTACCTACTCGAGGACGAGCAGGAGTTAAGCTTGGGGATGTTGATACATTGCAAATGTATCTATAATTTTTGATGTTCCATGCTTGGTTTTATCCACTTTCTTGTGTTTTGTTCCAACTTTGGAGTACGTTTCATATGATTTCTTGGACTAACCTATTAACAAGAGCCATAGTGCCAGCTGCCTGTTTTCTGCTATTTTTGGTTCTAGGAAAGTCAGAAAATGAATATTCTCAGAATTGGACGGGACAAAAGCCAAAGTGACTATTTTTCCAGAAGTGATCAAGTGCCAGAATACGAGACGGAGAAGGGCCAGGGAGCCACCACACCACCTAGCCGCGTGGCCAGGCCTGGCCCGTGCCAAGGGGTGGTGTGGCCGCTCCCGGCACCCCCTCGGCCTCTCCTTCCGCCTATATATTGCCCTTGGGACGAAAACCCTAAGTACCCGATCAAAAATCCACGAAAGAGTCTATAGCCACCGTCATCTCCATCCCTAGATCGGGAGGGATCTGAAGCTCTTCCCGACACCCTACCGGAGAGGGGAATTCACCCTGGAGGCCTTCTTTATCACCATGCAAGCCTCCGGTGTGATGCGTGAGTAGTTCATCCTTGGACTACGGATCCATGTAGTAGCTAGATGGCTGGTATCTCCTCCTTTGTGCTTTCATGTTTAGATCTTGTGAGCTCCGTTCATGATCAAGATCATCTATTTGTAATTCATACATGTTGTGTTTTCGGGGATCCGATGGATATTGAGATGGTATTTCAGATTGATTATTGATTCTATCATGTCTTTATTATTTGAGATCTTACATGCTTTCCGTTGTTAGTAGCTATCTTGGCCAAGTAGATGCTAGCAACTCCAAGAGTTAGTATTTATGCTCGATAGTGGGTTCATGCCTCTGGTAATCTAGGGAAGTGACAGAAATCTCTAAGGTACTAGATGTGCTGTTGCTACTAGGGAGAAAACAACAATCCTTTGTTCATAGAACAATCGTATTGTTTACTTTAAACGCAGTTCATAAAGCAATAATCTGTTGCTTGCAACTTAATACTGGAGGGGGTTCGGATGATAACCTGAAGGGGGATTATTAGTCATAGATGCAGTTGGATGGCGGTCTATGTATTATGTTGTAATGCCCAATCAAGTCTCAGAGGAGTCAAGATGATTAGTATATGCATGTATTGCTTTCTCGGTGTTTGTCAATTGCCCCGCTGTAATTTGTTCACCCAACATGTTATCTATCTAAGGAGAGCCACCTCTAGTGAACTATGGATCCCGGTCCTTTTTCTTTACATACAATCTATAAAATATTTCTGCTTTGTGTTTACTTTCTGCAAACTTTTACTTCTTTCCATTCGATACGTTTAATCCTTTGTTTTCCGCAAAACACAGTGAGATTGACAATCTCATCGCAAGTTGAGGACAAAGTTCTGTGGTTGTGTTGTGCAGGTCTCCACGTTGCTACTAGCACCGGTAGTGCGCCCTGCCAAAGCTCAGCTAGTAACACCTTTGGGGTGTTTCCTTGCTCCTACTGGTTTGATTAAACTTTGGTTTCATAACTGAGG
The DNA here is from genome assembly GCA_910589775.1 of Avena eriantha. Taxonomy (NCBI): domain Eukaryota; kingdom Viridiplantae; phylum Streptophyta; class Magnoliopsida; order Poales; family Poaceae; genus Avena; species Avena eriantha. Next base: position 399,302,658 of record OU342743.1, on the reverse strand, counting down.
GAAAACTTACTGTTGTGCTCATCATACCTTCCTCTTGGGGTTCCCAACGAGCTCTACGTTGAAAGTCGAGTGCATCAGCAACCAACTAGACTCAATACAAAAAAGACGAGACTCTGAAAGATGTTATTCCAGCTGCTATTCGCAAAGTAGCGGTGATCCCTAACTCTATAGTTTTACATCATAGCTATTTATCTTGTCTACCTATGTAACTACATAATATGCATCACCAGTTTTTAGGGAAATTTTGAAATGGACACAAATGATGTAGTGACCAAGAAATTTTGCTAACTCATGTTCGTAATTCCAATTTTTTGTAGAACTCAGAGAACTTGGAGGAGGTGACATCTCCAATTGAATTCTATAGACTTACTCACACTAACAAGGAAGGCATCATGACTATAGAAGCCAAAGATGCTTATGTAAGACATTATTAATACTAATAATATTTTGTAATGAATAAGCTTTGTACTTCAATATTTCCTATGCTTTCATTTGAACTTATTTGAAGGATGCAATGATGACCATGAAAAATACCACGCCTAGAAGATGAGACTGAAAAACCTGAATTACGGATTATTGAAGAAGTCTTGAAGGAGAAGAGCACAATGAGCTCGAGCACATGCATGTTCCTCTCAGATTTGGGAGTTGGATCAATCTCAACGAAGATCTCTGTGTCCACAACACACATCCGAGAACTAGAAAACAAGCTTTCTAAAAACGAGGAACAATCACTCCTCGCAGATGAAAGGTAGAAACAAGAGATGCAGGAAAGGATGGAAGCCCAAGATAAAAGATTTGAAGAAATGAAAAAAACAAGAAGAGGACCATGCAGCTCTGATGAAGGCACATGAAGAGAAAAACAGAGCAACTGAAAAGAAGCAGCAAGAAATAGAAGCCACACTTAGTTTCATCTTAAGGACATCACAGCAGCAACGACGGGGCAACAACTCAACAACACCTCCATCTTGATGAAATTTTTCATCAATATGATTTACTTAGTTGTTTCTTCATGTTAAAACTATTGCATAGAATTCTATCACCGCCATTTCATATATTGGTTCTAAATTTTACTTGTCTATATGATATTTTTTTCATTTTCTACATAATTATTAACGTAACGAAAATACAGCACTGTCATCAAATCGTGTACACACCTGTCCGAACCGTCTTGGTACCACCTATCAGAACCCTCCGGGTCCCACTTGTCTGAACCCTATGGGTCCCACCTATCAGAACCCTCTAGGTCCAACCTGTCCGAACCCTCTTAGTCCCACCTGTCAGAATCCTCCGGGTCCCAGCTATCAGAACCCTCTGGGTCCCACCTGTCCGAGCCATCTTAGACCCGCCGTTGGTCCACCTGTAAGAACCACTGGGTCCCACTGGTCATAATGCCACGTTAGTAAACTACAATAAATTAACGAAATTCCACGTCTATAATGATGTCCTGTCCTACACTCCCTTCTAATTTACGATGAAAAACTTTTCATATATGTCATGACAAATATTTCTGTCACCGATTGCACAGGATTCTTGACAAAACTAACATTGTCAACTAATATAAGTTAAACAATGAAAAAAATATGCAAACCGTGGTTATGGATTTTTTTTATGACGCGGCTTTGATGACAAAATTAGTGATAACCCATTTTTGTCAACAACATATATTCATTAACAAAATATGGATATTAAGTGACAAAATGAGTCTGTCACTAAATACAATTTCTGTTGTAGTGCTCGTATGTTTGTTTGTTGCATTCTATAAGAAACTGTTCTTATATATTACACACATCTAGGGGGAGCTTATTATTTCTCTATTGCATAAGGTTTTACCTATTGTTATCTTTTATGCAAATCTTGTGGGGTTATCATCAAACACCAAAAAGGGGAAGATTGAATGGACATTGTTTTCTCCATGTATTTTGGTGTTGATGACAACTTCATTTGTGGTTTGACCGTGTGCCTAAGTTGCAGGTTTTAGTTATGGACGATTTAGTTGGTGAACTTCTCTCTAGAAGGAGCTTGAAGACGGTGGCTATTATTTGCATTTTCTCTTGTCTTTGTTATAGGCTACCGTACTATCAAGAGGGGGTCCACCTCGGAAGGTTGTGGGAAATCACTGTTTCATGCACAGACCATATCAGAACATCCACAGCCTTCCTAGTTTCCTGTGAGAGAGAGATCCTTGAGGAGGATGTGTGGTTTCTGCCCTTACCGATAGTATCGGCTAGGCGCCGATAGTACTGCCAGAGGTGTTTCAGGAGCTCATCGAGCGGTACTTCTGGCCACGATTCCGGTCCTAATTCCAGTAAAGTCAGAATCAATTCAGGAATACTTCTGTATCTATGTACCTATTTGACGAAATTAGTGTCGGAATTAACACCGGTAGTACCGGCCAGAAGGTTTGGTCCGATTGGACTGGAACTTCCGGCCAACGCTGACCAGCCCCAGATCCTCTGAGCGGTACTACCACTCCCTGCCCGGTAGTACCGGACAGCACCTAGCGACCTGGTAGATCTGACCCCAGTTCCGCTCTAAGTTCCGGTAACTGGCAAATCGGTTCAGATACTTCTCTATATCAAAGTGTCCATTTATCGGTAGTTGGATCGGAACTAGGACTGGTAGTACCGGTCAGTTTGTGGGCCCCGTTGAACTATCAAATACGACTGTTCCGTGGAGCGTCTTCAGACCGCTGGGAGCCGCTCGCCAGAACTATGGACCCGCCACCGGTAGTACCGGTGGTGTCGAGGAGGGACAGAATCTGCCCGTTTGGAAGAGGCCTATTTAAGGCCCTCTTCTTCCTCCTCTCCTTTAATCTCTTCGTTTTCTCTCTCCTCCATTAATACAAGAGCTTGACTTGCCTAGATCTCTCTCCCTACCCACTCAAAACTCTTGATCTTTTGAGGATTGGGAGAGGTGACCTATATCTACACTTCCACCAAAGGAATCATGATTTCCCCCACCCATCCTTAGTGGATCTTGTTACTCTTGGGTTCTTGGAACCCTAGACGGTGTAGGGCATCCTCGGAGCTAGGGCAATTGTTTTTAAGCTTTGTGGTGTCATTGAGGGCCTCTAATTGAGTTGTGGAGTCTCTCCTGAACCTTGTTGTAAAGGTTTCGGTTGGTTCCTTCAAGGTCACCGGTTAGTGGATTGTGAGGCCACCTTTGTGGTGGTGCTCATCGGAGAAGAAGGTCAGGCCTTTGTGGCGCTCGGCTGACCTTGTGTTGCCCCGACACCTCTCCAACGTAGACGTAGCTTCCTTAGAAGTGAACTATGGGAATTACATCTCTGTGTCCCCTTGTCGGCTTATCCGTTCCTCTCCTTTACTACTTGCAATTACCGTCTTGTTTACTTGTTGTATCATTTGCCATATAGGTTGTTCATCTAGTTGCATCTCTAATGAACTTTACTTTGTGCAAAGCCTAAAATTGCAAGAAAAGAATAAAAATTGGTAGTCTCCTATTGACCCCCCCTCTAGTCGACCAAAGTTGGGCCTTTCAACCTCCTTCATTTGAAGATAAATCCGTGCACCTCAATTGAGTGATCCTTTGGTTCTTACCAGCGCAAGCAAAATTTATTCTGGGAACTCCTGACCCAAGTCTTTTCCGTTGTTATCAAGGAGCCCTTTTGTTTGAAGGCAATATTGTTTTTCTAAACTTCATTTCTTAAATCCGAGGGAAGATACAGTGTTATTTTCATAGTGGTTGATAACTCCTCTAAGTCATTCTTTTCTTCCAGCGAAACAAAGAATCATCTTACTTGCAACTTTTGATCTTAAATCTTAACGAGGTGTCTTTTCTTCATCTCCTTGAGACATGGTCCTTCCATAATCATTTTAGCAAGTGGTTCTATTCTTTTATTGTGTTCCTCTAAGAACACCCGAGAAATGTTCATCCTACCTGCCGTGTTCGCGATAATCCTCAAATCTCTTCAAATCTATTGTTTTCAAGAAACAAAATGCAAGACACGCAACAAGTCTATCAGTTTTGCAAGGTGTAATGGTCGCACCGTTCCTTTTTTCATCAACTTGGGAACGCGAGGATCACCTTCGTTCCGAACACCCGCCTCTCCTTGTGCCTTTTTATTTTTCCTAGGAATCTCGGGGCGAGATTCTTGTTTAGTCGGGGAGAGTTGTAGCATCCCAATTGTCTAACAATTGCAATTCTACTTGCCTAGTCTATATATTGCTACTTCCTACAGGTCATTTTTGCCTCATCGGTATATCATGCTCATGTCACCATGCCATCTTGCATTTGAGCATCATATAAAACCCCTCTATTTGGTTCTTACCCCATATGCATTTATATTCTTATTAATTGCATTTCCCTCTTGATATATTGTATTTGCTTCTTGATAAATTGTTGAATGCCCAAGTTGAGTTGGGGGCATATCTTTTCTTGACTCCACCACCTTTCTTTGTCACCACCTTATAATTCCACCATCCAAACGATATGTGGGCATTTGCATTTCTTTTGGGTCTTGTCTAGCTACATATATAAAGATGGATCCACTTCTATACCACATGCTCTCATATGTGTTACTTTTGTTTTCACAATATAAATGATGGGGAGCCACATGTGGGGATGCTTCTATATCTTTTATATGGTTTGTTTTAAATGAGTGAGCATGTCTAAATATAAATGGGGCCACATAATCATCTAGTGCAACCACATACTAGCATGGCCTATTTATATTCATTTATGCTTGTTGTAATCCACTCCATATCAGAGAGGAAGCTTGTCCAATTTTTGTTGGCCTTTATTCAAATTTAGAATGCATGAATCAACATAAGGCCATGTGAATATTTAGATGTTTTCACAACTAGCAACCATGGTCATTATGATCCACGCATGGCCCATGCAAGCTCACATCTATATTCTTTTGTTTTCTTTGGAACATTTGAGGGAAGCTTGTTTGGTTCAAATTCAAACAAGAAGATTCAAATTCCAATGACTCCTTGGCCATATGGAAACCTAGATGTTTTCACATCTAGGATACAAGCAATAGTGCATGCATGGCACATGCAATCATGCTACCATTTTATTCAAACTCCTTCTTTTGCTATTTGAATTATTGATGGTTTCTAAATGGTTTTGAGTAGTTGTTTTCAAACAAATAAAATAAATAATAAAAGAACCTACACCTACTCTATATCTACCTCTTAGCCACATGAAATAACAATGCCACTTGTGTTTTTTCCTTTGATTCAAATCCTTGTGAGCTTGTTGGCTTATTTGTATTTGAGCAAATCCTATATCTATCTACCCATCTAACTTACACACACCAACCTAGCTATATATTTCAAACTAAAACCCTATCCCTATTATTTCTATATCTCTCTTTGACTAGCTAAACCCCAAGCTAGCTAACCCTAGCTACATCAAAATAGCACCATCCCATCTAGCTAGGAACCCAAGTTTGCACCTGACCCGGCCCTCTCAACCTGGCCCTATCGCCACATCCCCTCCTCGGTATCATATGGTCGGGTTACACCCTGCCTTGGCGCAGCACAAACAACAGCGTGCCAGCGCATGAGGATGCCCCCTCACGTGATCTCTCTCTGCATCTGGACCCTACAACTCCATCGCCCCACCCTAGCACCATGTTCCTCTCCCCTCGTCGAGCACGTGATCGCTCGTCTGTGCCCATGCCTCGCACATGCTTTCCTCTCTCCTAGACATAAACCAGCATCCGGCCATACCAACCCCAACCACTCCATCTTGTCTAAAATTGAGATCAGATCGCCATCTCCCTCCTTCTTCCTCCCCTTTTCTCTCCACAAGATCAAGCATGACCTAGCCATGTCTAAACCCCAAACCTAGCTACCATCCCCTCGGCTTTTCTGTGTTCTGGTGATCTTGGACATGAGCCAGGAGTTCCACGAATTTGGCATGCTTCCACTTCATCCCCTATACTGCTCAGCTTTGCTGGAGCTCCTGGAGACACTGTCGCCGACGTGTTTAGGAGCATTAGCAGCTGTTGGAGTTCGAACCTCATCACCCATCTACCCTTCCTCGAGCATACTCTCTATTCCAGATGGCCGTTGGTGAGCATCCCGACCTCCTCGACAACTTCTATCTCAATCTCGTCACCGCCCGCCGCCACTCTCGCCACGCCGTGCGCGCAAGAGCCCGCCCAGCGCCGTGCTCGGTAGCAGCAGCAACCCCGCAAGCCACCTCTGTTCCGCGAGAGAGATTGACCACCATAGTCACCCTCCGCCGGAGCTTCCTGTATGAAAGTGGTAAACCTATATGCCCTCTTCAGTTTTCGTTTTTGCGGCGTCGTGAGTTTTGCTGTCAATCACTTACCATCGTCCTCGGAAGATTGTCGGAATCGTCGCACGCACCGCGCTCTGAAAACTACAGCAGCGACGCGGTCGTTCGTCAGTAAGAACAGCCACACGGGTCCGTTGTTCCTGTCGTTGCCCCGGATTCCCTGTTGAACCTTTGCGAAATCGTTCTGAACAAACATTGGAGACCAAGGTTCCATCTCCGTTTTTCCTTTTTGCGCCATCTCGGTTCATTTAGTGCATTCGTCACCATCGTCGATCAAAGTCGGGGTCAACTGACCAATTCGTCGCAGAGTATTAGTTCAGTGTCAGGAACCTTTTGCACTTAGGCCCTCTGACTTTTCCAAAACGAACCCGCCATCCTTTCCCTGCCAGCATGTCCTGTCCACACAGGCCCGCACGCGAGGTGGTCCCACCTGAGCCAAGTCCCCACTTGCTAGCGAGCATGGGTAGCTTTTCCCCGAGTGAGAAAAGTTCCCAGTACTTTTTCGAATCATATCATATTATTAGCCTAAATAAATTCATATCTTATTATATAATTTGAATTTGACAAAAAATTCAAAACGAAATATGATTCAAATTTATTTGTGAATTCAACCATATTTTCAAATTTGACCAGAGTCAACCCTAACTAGTCAAACCTTTGACCCCTTTTTAATATAGTTTGATTTGAATATTGTTTTAAATCCACAAATTCAAATAATACATATGATATATGTTTTATGATCAAAAAGTGCTAGGAATTCAAATATTTTTAACCTAAATAAATTCATATCTTATTATATAATTTGAATTTGACAAAAAATTCAAAACGAAATATGATTCAAATTTATTTGTGAATTCAACCATATTTTCAAATTTGACCAGAGTCAACCCTAACTAGTCAAACCTTTGACCCCTTTTTAATATAGTTTGATTTGAATATTGTTTTAAATCCACAAATTCAAATAATACATATGATATATGTTTTATGATCAAAAAGTGCTAGGAATTCAAATATGACATCCAAAATAATTTTTGAGAAATTCAAAATTTCGAAATTATTTTAAATTCCAATAAATGCCTTTTCTTAATAAATCTATAACTTTAAATCAGTAAATCCAAATTCGACAAATAATATGTCGAAATCGATCAACGCGACGAGCCCGTTCTGATCATGCATTCCATGATATGAATTGAAGCATGCATCTTATAAATATTAAATAATCAGAACTGTTTATGGGAGTAAAACATGCCTAAATAAATTAATAAAGCGCTTTATTTCTTGGTCCGCACTTTATCCATGACATACTATGTTATAGCATGCAATTGTGCACCATTCCATCATGACATGCCTTGTTTTCTTATTGCATATGATTTATACAATTGTGCAATGTACTTATTTCGGCCCATGGGTGTTTGGTTTTTATCCGGATAGACACTGAGCAAGGAGAATACCAGGAGCCTCAAGAGTATTACGCGGATCCTTCTTTTTCTTCAGCTGAGCTTCCAGGCAAGCAATTTCCCATGCTTGCATACATATAGTACCTATGATTCTATCTTATTCTTGCATCATTGAGTCGCGTTTGCATTAAATTTGAATCCCAAGTATTGCCTTTTACTTTTAAACCCCACTGAAGCTTGTTCCTCAATCCCATGAGTCATTACTGCTAGAGTTGTTTGAGCCATGCAAGTCGTAGAATTTCATGTGTAGGGTCTGTGCGAGTCTTTGGATAATGAGGTACCTGAACAACTTAAATTGTGTAGAACGGGATAACTAATGAAAGAGGCATCAGTGAGCATTATATGCTATTTGGTTCTTTAAGCTCACTTGTGTCCCATTGGACCTCGAGTACTTGATTCCTGTTTCTTGACTATTCGCACTATCCACATACGGGAGACTCTATGGACCCCGCCCCTTCGCCTGAGCTTAATTCACACTTTATTTCTTGGGGCCACAAAGTGTGGCGTGGCTTTATTACTATTATGTACTTATGCCATGTTTTACTGCTTTATTTACGATTGTGCGTGGAGCACATGTACTATTTAGGAATTGCAGAGTGTTTTCACGGTATCGACAATCCCAATCACACTTTTGGGTTCCCAGTCGTTTACAACCATTGGCGCAAATCTTGGGTCCGTCTCGGAGCTGGCCAACTTCATTATGGGTAGCTTAATGGGGTGGCCCCCTGAAATAATTTATGAATCCTGTGAATGCATTGTCATGAGGCCTCATTGTGTTTCATTCGGTTCTTCCCGAGGTTGATCATGTGTGTGTTGCTGTTTGTGCACCCCTGCAAGTTAAATCTTTCTGAAAGATGTGTCTGTGGTTATGGACGACTTGGAGCAAAGTTTCTCGATCATAGACAAGCATAACTAAAGTACCGCCTTTAATTTGATTAAGACATGACTAGTAAATAGTGCAACACTCATGGAATGGTTAATAAAATTGCCAATGGATGGGATGTTCTTCCGCCTTCTCGTCAGTAAGCGAGAAGGAGGGCGAGCGATGTTTACTTATGTTTCTTACATAACTATTGTTACTAATTAACGAGCATCCGTATCTCTGGTTGGGAAAATGTGTAGCATGTCTCTATGGAAGATTGTAGATATTATCTTTCGATGTAATTGCATCACCTCAGGTTGTTTCCTTTAGAAGCATTAAGACTTGCTGAGTACCCCTAGGGTCTCACACGATAAATATTTGGTTCAGATGTACAAGTATACTCTCCGGAAGGCTACTGGGTTGAAGAGACTGATGATGGTGGCAACGCCTGTCTAGTGTACAGATTCCGGGGATGGATATCCATGAGATCTGTGAGCGGGATGTGCTTATTTTTAGGACATCTTATGCTAATTTGCTTCTTATCCATACTGGGATCATGTTTTCTGCTTCCGCTTGATACTCTGTTGCGTGATGTATAAGGATGTATCCTTAACTATTATATCTATCTAGGATATTTGGATCTTGCCGTATGGAATTGAACATTTTTGTTTCTATTGTTTTAGATGGTGTGGCTCTGATGCCTATTGTATGTCGCTTACATACATACATACTCATTTGTGTATGTTTTGATCGGTTTACCTGTCGATTACACCGCTCGCTCCAGTCCCGATGTTCTAAAAAGTGGGTGGGATGGTTGGCTGGTATCGTGCCCTGCTCCACAAGGTGGGCCTACTGTGTGTGGCTACGCGGCCCCACGGTAGTACATCCTATCCACATTTGGTTCATCCAAGCTTGAGCTTAGAGCGTAAGGTCCGAGGTATTACAAAGAGCAGCTTCCACATTGCATGTTGCAGCAGTGAGGCAGAAGTTGCATCACATAATGCACTAGAGCGTGTGTGGTCATGTGGATCAATGTGGTCTAGCAAAAGAACACATGCAACGACACTAGTGGATCAATGTGGTTTAGGAAAAGAACACATGCAATGTCCATAGGTGATCCATGAGTCAAAACATGGTCACAGATACCAAAAGCACATAGGAAGACCAGCTTCCACATTGCATGTTGCACCAGTGAGACATAAGTTGCATCACATAATGCACTAGAGTGTGTTTGGTCACGTGGATCAATGTTGTCCAGGAAAAGAACACATGAAATGTGGTCATGTGGATAATTGACACTAGTTCATCAACATGGTTTAGGAATAGAACACATGCAATGTATATAGTGGATCCATGTGTTAAACCATGGTCACAAAGACCAAAAGCACATAGGAATAGCAACTTCCACATTTCATGTTGCACTAGTGAGGCAGAAATTGCATCACATAATTCACTGGAGTGTGCGTAGTCATGTGATCAAAGTGGTCTAGGAAAATAACACATGCAATGACACTAGTTGATCAATGTGGATTATGTAAAGAACACATGCAATGTCCATAGGTGATCCATGTGTCAAACCATGGTCACAGAGACCAAACGCACATATGAAGACCAGCTTCCGCATTGCATGTTGCACTAGTGAGGCAGAAGTTGCATCACATAATGCACTAGAGCGTGTGTGGTCATGTGGATGAATGTGGTATAAGACAAGAACACATGCAATATCACTAGTGGATTAATGTGGTTTAGGAAAAGAACACATGCAATGTCCATAGGTGATCCATGTGTCAAACCATGGTCACTGAAACCAAAAGCACATCGGAAGAGCAGCTTCCCCATTGCATGTTGCACCAGTGAGGCAGAAGTTACATCACATAATGCACTGGAGTGTGTGTGGTCATGTGGATCAATGTGGTTTAGGAAAAGAACACATGAAATGACACTAGTGGATCAATGTGGTTTAGCAAAAAAACACATGCAATGTCCATAGGTGATCCATGTGGCAAACCATGGTCACAAAAACCAAAAGCACATAGGAAGAGCAGATTCAACATTGCATGTTGCACTAGTGAGGTGTAGTAGTTACATCAGAGAATGCACTGGAGTGTGTGTGGTCATGTGGATCAATATGGTCTAGGAAAAGAATACATGCAATGTGTTCATGGGGATCAATAAGACTAGTTGATCAATGTGGTTTAGGAAAAGAACACATGCAATGTCTATAGGTGATCCATCTGTCAAACCATGATCACGGAGACCAAAAGCACATAGGAAGAGCAGATTCCACATAGTGAGGCAGAAGTTGCATCACATAATGCACTAGAGTGTGTGGTGTAATGTGAATCAATGTGGTCTAGGAAAAGAATACATGCAATGACACTAGTGGATCAAGGTGGTTTAGAAAAAAACTCATGCAATGTCCATAGTGGATTCATGTGTTAAACCATGGTCACAAAGACCAAAAGCACATACGAAGAGCAGCTTCCACATTGCATGTTGCATCAATGAGGCAAAAGTTGCATCACATAATGCATTGGAGTGTGTATGATCATGTGGATCAATGTGGTCTAGGAAAAGAACACATACAATGTGGTCATGTGGATCAATGTGGTTTAGGAAAAGAACACATGCAATGTCTATAGTGGACATGTGTCAAACCATGGTCACAGAGACCAAAAGCACATAGAAAGAGCATCTTCCACATTGCATGTTACACTAGTGAGGCAGAAGTTGCATCACAGAATGAACTAGAGTGTGTGTGCTCATGTGGATCAATGTGGTCTAGGAAAATAACACATGCAATGTGGTCATGTGGATCGATGTGGTTTAGGAAAAGAACATATGCAAAAACTTGAGATGATCCATGTGTCAAACCATGGTCACATAGACCAAAAGCACATAGGAAGAGGAACTTCCACATTGCATGTTGCACTAGTGAGGCAGAAGTTGCATCACATAATGCACTGGAGTGTGTGTGGTCATGTGGATCAATGTTGTCTAGGAAAAGAACATATTCAATGAAACTAGTGATCAATGTGGATTAGGAAAAGAACACATGCAATGACTATAGGTGATCCATGTGTCAAACCATGGTCACATACACCAAAAGCACATAGGAAGAGAATCTTCCACATTGCATGTTGCACCAGTGAGGCAGGAGTTGCATCATAGAATGAACTAGAGTGTGTGTGGTCATGTGGATCAATGTTGTCTGGGAAAAGAAAACATGCAATGTGGTCATGTGGATCAATGACACTAGTGGATCAATGTGGTTTAGGAAAAGAACACATGCAATGTCTATAGTGTATCCATATGTCAAGCAATGGTCATAGAGACCAAAAGCACATGGGAAGAGTAGCTTCCACATTGCATGTTATACCAGTCAGGAAGAAATTTCATCACATAATGCACATGAGTGTGTAGGGTCATGTGGACCAATGTGGTGTAGGAAAACGACACATGCAATGGAATTGTGGATCAATGTGGTTTAGGAAAAGAACACATGCCATGTCTATAGTGGATCCATGTGTCAAACCATGGTCACAGAGACCAAAAGCACATAGGAAGAGGAGCTTCAACATTGCGTGTTGCACTAGTGAGGCAGAAGTTGCATCATAGAATGAAATGGAGTGTGTGTGGTTATGTGGATCAATGTGGTTTAGGAAAAGAACACATGAAATGACTATAGGTCATGTGTAAAACCATGGTTATAGAGACCAAAAGCACATAGGAAGAGCAGCTTCCACATTGCATGTTGCACTCGTGAGGCAGAAGTAGCATCACATAATGAACTGGAGTGTGTGTGGTCATGTGGATCAATGTTGTCTAGGAAAAGAACACATTCAATGACACTAGTGATCAATGTGGTTTAGGAAAAGAACACATGCAATGACTCTAGTGGATCCATGTGTGAAACCATGGTCACAGAGACCAAAAGCACATAGGAAGAGTAGGTTCCACATTGCATGTTGCACCCGTGAGTCAGAAGTTGCATCACAAAATGCATTGGAGTGTGTGTGATCATGTGGATCAACATTGTTTAGGAAAAGAACACATGCAATGTTGTCATGTGGATCAATGACACTAGTAGATAATGTGGTTTAGGAAATGAACAATGCAATGTCCATAGGTGATCCATGTGTCAAACCATCGTGACAGAGACCAAAAGCACATGGGAAGAGTAGCTTCCACATTGCATGTTGCACCAGTGAGGCAGAAGTTGCATCACATAATGCAATGGAGTGTGTGTGGTCATGTGGATCAATGTGTTCTAGGAAAGAACACATGAAGTGACACTAGTGTATCAATGTGGTTTAGGAAAATAACACATGCAATGTCCATTTGTGATCCATCTGTCAAACCATTGTCATAGAGACCAAAAGCACATAGGAAGAGCAGCTTCCACATTGCATGTTGCACCAGTGAGGCAGAATTTGCATCACAGAATGCACTGGAGTGTGTGTGGTCATGTGGATAAATGTGGTCTAGGTAAAGAACACATGCAATGTGGTCATGTGGATCAATGACACTAGTTGATCAATCTGGTTTAGGAAAAGAACACATGCAATGTCTATTGTGGATCCATTTCTCAAACCATGGTCACAAAGAACAAAAGCACATAAGAAGAGCATCGTCCACATTGCATGTTGTACCAGTGAGGCAGAAGTTGCATCACAGAATGCACTGGAGTGTGTGTGGTCATGTGGATCAATGTGGTATAGGAAAAGAACACATGCAATGACACTAGTGATCAATGTAGTTTAGGAAAAGAACACATGCGATGTCCATAGTGGATCCATGTCTGAAACCAAAAATAACACTTGTTGTCTGTCCCGATTGTTACAGACTATTCGGTCAGGGAGCGTACAATGGTGGCTGTTAGATTGAGTCTTCTAGAAGGCCCGCCCCCGTGAAGAACTTATTGTCTGTCCCGATTTCTACAGATTGTTCGATTGGGGAACATGGACGATTATGATGGTTCTTCGTCAGAGCGATCCGCGAGTTGACTGTTCTGTGACATGATTGGCCTCCCTTACTTTTCACTTATATTATTATTATTTCCACTCCCCTCTAGTCTACTACTAGTAGTATTTGTAGAGCTCGTGAGTTAGCATGTCTCCTCCACAACCCCTCCTCCTGTTGGAGATATGCCCAAGAGGCAATAATAAAGTGGTTATTATTATATCTTTATGTTTATGATAAATGTTTACATCCCATGCTATAATTGTATTAACCGGAAACATTAATACCTGTGTGTTTTGTAAACATAAAAGAGTCCCTAGTAAGCCTCGTGTTAAACTAGCTTGTTGATTAATGGATGATCATGGTTTCCTGATCATGGACATTGGATGTCATTAATAACAAGATCATATCATTAGGAGAATAATGTGATGGACACACACCCGTAGTAAGCATAGCATAAGATCAAGTCATTAAGTTCGTTTGCTATAAGATTTAAAATACATAGTAACCTAATCCTTCGACCATGAGGTTATGTTAATCACCATCACCGGATGGGTACTTTGATGACATCAAACACCGCTTCGTAACTGGGTGGTCATAAAGGTGTCATTGGGTATTCTGAAAGTATGTGTTGAAACGCATGGACCAAGATTGGGATTTGTCCATCCATATGACGGATAGATATGCTCTGGGCCCTCTCGGTGGAATGTCATCTAATTAGCTTGCAAGCATGTGACTGGGTCACAAGGGATGACATAACATGGAACGAGTAAAGAGTACTTATCAGTAACGAGGTAGAACTAGGTATGAAGATACCGTCGACCAAACCTCGGATAAGTAGAGTATCGCGTGACAAAGGGAATTGGTTTCGTATGTTAATGGTTCTATCGATCACGAAGTCATCGTTGAGTATGTGGGAGCCGTTATGGATCTCCAGATCCCACTGATGGTTATTGATCGGAGAGGTGTCTCCATCATGTCTGCATATTCACGAACCGTAGGGTGACACACTTAAGGTTCGAAGTTGTTTTAAGTAGATATGGAATGTGCGTTGGAGACCGAATGTTGTTCGGAGTCTCGGATTGGATCCAGGACATCACGAGGAGATCCGAAATTGTCCGGAGAATAAGATTCATATATTGGGGATCATTTTCTAAGTTAGGAAATGTTCCGGAGTATTTGTATGGGGATTCTAGAAGGTTTCGGAATGTTCCGGAAGGTTCCGGAATGTTTGGGAAGGATCAAGGAATCCTTGTGGGGTAAGACAAGGATTCATGGGGGAGTAGGACTCTCCCACCACCTCCTTGATCCGCCGGCCAAGGGAGAGGGGAGTCCTACAAGGACTCCACCTCCCCATGGCGCCTCCCTCCCATAAATAGAGGGGGTGGAGGCGCCACCCCCTAGCCCCCTCCACTCTTGCCCTAGCCGCCTCTCTCCTCCTCCTTTCTTCTGCTCAGGCTTAGGTGAAGCCCTGCAGAATTCTCTACTCCACCACCACCACGCCGTCGTGCTGCTAGGATTCCGTGGAGAAGATCTACTACCTCCGCTGCTCGCTGGAACGAGGAGAGGAAGGTCTGCTTCGACTCCGCACGTGTGACCGACTGCGGAAGCGCTGCCAGAATGCGGCGCCGGAAGGATCGTCCACTCGATCTTGAGATCAGCAAGTGATCGACTACATCAACCACGAGATCCAATCTCGTAACGCTTTCGGATCTACAAGGGTTAGTACAGATCTATCTCGTTGCACATGTCTAATAGATTAGATCTTGGCTTTTATCTAGATTAGATCTGGGTTTTGTTCGTTCTTGCGGTAGAATTTTTTTTTGTTTTCCCTGCTACGAACCCTTTAGTGGTATCAGAGCCGTGTCTATGCGTAGATCTGTTGCACGAGTAGAACACAATGGTTTTGTGGGCATTGGTGCTCGTGCCGTCTTTTGCTTTGTGTACTTTGCATCTTGCGGTATGGTGGGATGAAGCGGCTCGGGCTAACCTTACATGTCATCGCACATGAGACTTGCTCCACGCTTGACGTGTAACTTGCTTTGCACAAGTGGCTTTGCGGGTGTCTGTCTCTCTCACCATAGTATAGATCCAATTTACACTTTGCAACTTGATAGCACTTGTATCAACGTTGTGGTTCAGTTTCGTAGGTAAGATCCGTTCTTATTCGAAAGCCTCAAGCCACGTAAAACATGCAAAGAAAATTAGAGGCGTCTAACTTGTTTTTGCAGGGGTTTTGTGATGTGATATGGCCATCATGTGATTGTGATTATATTTGATGTATGCAATGATCCTTGTTGTAATATGGCAACCGGCAGGAGCCTAATGGTTGTCTTCAATTCTGTTAAGACCTGCATGTCTATTCATCTTGTAATAGCTTTGTTCCAAGTAGTTGTAATAGTTGCTAGTGATGATGGACAACCATGAAGCGGCACCACTGACCTTGACGCCATGCCGGTGATGATGGAGATCATGTCCGTGCTTTGGAGATGGAGATCAAAGGCACAAGAAGAAAGGGCCATATCATATCACACTAATTATGAATTGCCTGTGATGTTAATCCTTTATGCATCTTGTATTGCTTAGATCGCGACGGTAGCATTATAAGATGATCCCTCTCACTAAATATCAATAATAAAGTGTTCGTCCTTAGTTGGCACCATTGCTAAGACTCGTCGTTTCGAAGCATCTCGTGATGATCGGATGTGATAGATTCTACGTGTGCATACAACGGGTGCAAGCCAGATTTACACATGCGGAAACTAAGGTTAACCTTGACGAGCCTAGCATGTATAGACATGGTCTCGGAACACGGAATACCGAAAGGTAAAGCATGAGTCATATGGATGATATGATGAACATGTTGATTGTTCGCCTTTAAAGCTACATCATCTCACGTGATGATCGGACTTGGTGTAGTGGATTTGGTTCATGTAATCACTAAAACAACTCGAGGGATGTTGTTTTGAGTGGGAGTTCATTTTTAATTTGGATTAGTCGAACTCAATTTATCATAAACACAATCAAAGTGAATTTGCATAGTTTGTTGTAGTCATTGGCATCCGTTCACCACCTTACGCTTAGTTATAGTTGAGATAGTGGAACTATAGAAATTCTGGATATTTGCTTTACGAACTGGTATCGTATTGTTTTGAGTGTCAATCTAAAGTTTAAGTCCTGTTGCAAACTTTCAGCAAACTCCGTTTACTCTGTGAAGTTTAATAAATAGTATTAAATCAAGAGTAACAATTCCAGTGTTAGTATCTAATGTATCATGTTTGCCTCCATGATTCTTGATACTCAAAAGATTGTTTTTAATATCAAGTTTATCTAAGAGCTGAAAGCAATGTTTCCGAAACCATCATATGTGAAAGGTATTGCGATATCTAAAACAATGTGTTGGTTACAACATGATAGAGTATACGTCCTCATATTTGATAAGAATTTGTGAAGGTTGGAAACGCTAGTCGTCCTAATCCTCCAAAAGGTTTTGAAAAAGAAACATTATACTCGCAATTCACCTTTATAAGCTATAGCAGCTTGATCATGAAAGTTGTCATGATAAGGATGAATAGAAGATGTAAGTAAAATGTTTACTACACTAAAAGATTACTAAAGAATGGAATTTTGAAAGAATGCCAAAAATTTGATGAAGGTGATCCACTTCAAAGTGCAAGTCCAAAGGTATTGATATTTAACTATACACACTTTGTACGTCATGTGAATGACACCACTATTGATGTTGATAGATTCTTTTAAAAGAAAAGGAATTGTTGAAAGAGAATCTATAAAATATTTGGCAGAAAAGAAAAGATTGGAGA
The DNA here is from genome assembly GCA_910589775.1 of Avena eriantha. NCBI lineage: Eukaryota > Viridiplantae > Streptophyta > Magnoliopsida > Poales > Poaceae > Avena > Avena eriantha. The sequence continues at coordinate 399,285,283 of OU342743.1, read as the reverse complement.
TATCCAACTTAGGTATATAGAAGATACATGTTATGGTTGTATTCCTTGGTTGTTAAACAATGTGGTTCTGCGGTATTGGATACCGAATTGGTTGGTATGGAGTGTCATACAGGACAACACAACTCATGAACTGCAATGGCCTAAGTAACTAGCAAGAGAATATGTGATGATGTTCATCGAAAACAAACAAAGGGTTGTTGTGTTGCTCGTTAACATTAAAGCTTGCCTTCAAGATTTGTTTCAATAATTGTTATTTTGATTAGGTATTATGACGACAAAAGGTTGTTCAAATAATTACCGTGTTCCATGATAGATGGATGATATACAAGTCTGGTTGGAGAAATAACGACCATAAAACTAATGCTAAAATGTCGCAAGATAAATGATTGAAAGATCACTTGCGAAGTGACATCACCGTTTAAATTATATTGAAAGGGATACATGAAGAAACTCCATGTTGATGGATTTTTGGAGTCTTTGATTTTGATCAAATGACGCATGTGATACTTTCCTGGAGATAATTAAAACTCCGTTCGCAGGACAAAAGAGGAACGGACGACTAAATGATTGGAATTTGTACATATTGATGTATATAGTCCATTATGTGTAGTCGTGGGCGATGGATTTCAACTTCATATGCTTTCTCCGAAGATTTGAGTAAGTATATGTATATACTTACTCAATAAGGAAGAAGTATGAAACATTTGAAAATGTTCAAAAACTTTCAAGATGAAGTGGAAAATTATTGTAACAAGAAAATAAAAAAAAGGTTTATGATTGGATCATAAAGAAAGATGTTTGAGTTACAAGTTTAGCGAAACACCTAAGATTTGAGGAATCATTCCATGGATTTGCATTTCCCAAAACACCATAGGAGTATGGAGTGTTCAAGATATGTAATGAAACCTTGTTTGACATGGTAAGATCAAAGGTGTCATTTATAAAACTGCCATTATATATTAAAGATTAAAGCTTTAGTGACTACCGCTTTTACACTGAAAAGAGCTCCATCGTGATCCATTGAAATGACACCATATGAGTTATGGTTTGGGATAAAACCCGAATTGTCTTTTCTTAAATTTTGGTATGCTATGCATAAGTAAAATGTTTACAACCAAAGTTGGATAAGCACGTCTTTGTAGGGTATTCCAAAGAATTTGTTGGGAATTTCTCCATAACACCGAGGACAAAAGAGTTTGTCACTTGGAACGTCAAGTTTCTTGAGAAGGAATTTTTCGTGAAAAGTTAAGTGGGAGGACAATAGAACTTTGATAAGGTTGTTGAACCTTAGCTATATGTGCTAAGTAGCGCAGCACCGGAAAGTGTCCCGGTGGCGGCCACAATGCTCATGGCTCTCGTTATTACAAAAGGTGTGATCTCGGAGATTAGAGTTCCTATAGAACCGTGTGGGTCGGTAAGAATCAAATAGTAAGATTTGATAAGCAAGTCGTTATTGTTTTGACAATGATGAACCGACTACATGCAAAGAAGCGATGATGGGCCCTGACTCCATAAAATGACTAGAAGTCAAGGAATCCGTGATAGTATCCATACACGAGAAATCAAGTTTCTGAACTTAAAAGACCCTCTGGAAAGGTGCAAGACCTTACAGTCGTATATGGATCTATAAATAGACATGGATGTTTCACATCTATGAAATAGTCGATATGTCGGAAAGAATTTACGACAATGTTCAAGGAATTGACTATGATAAGATTTGATCTTTCTTAGCGATATTTAGTCTGGACGGATTAATGTAGCAACCACTACATATATTTTGGTATATGGTAGTTGAACAAACAAAACAAGTTCTTCTAATAGAATGGTTACCTAGGACGTGTACATGACACGATCCAAAGGGTTTTGTTAATTCAAAGGATGCTAAAAGAGTATGCAAAACTTCAATGGTTGAAGTGAGCATCGCGGAGTTGGAATCTTCACCGTGATGAAACCGTTAAAAGGTTTAATTTCATCAGAGACGATGAAGATGTTTGCATTTTGCAAGAAATTAAGTGGGAGCGCTAAGACATATTTCTAATACATTATGTGAAAGACATATTGTTGATTAGAAATGATGTATCTTTTATTGACACCGGTTAAGAATTTCATTTCGATGAAAGACTTAAGCATAACCCAAGAATTAGGCATCAATGTCTATATGAATAGATTGAGGCGCTAATATGGTTTTGCCAAATGTACATAGATAAGATGTTGAATGAGTTCAATATGGAAACAACAAGAAAGGTTCTTGACGCACGAAAAGGACTGAATCAAGATTCAAGTGTGTTGACACGAGATTCAAGTATTTTGACACTTTGTGAAATCACAAGAATATTTTGATCCATCATTCTTTGAGATGTACACATCCAGATATGTCCTATGCTCTAAATGTTATAAGCATATACCAGAATGACTCATAAGATGATCATTGGACAATGGTAGGAATATTCCTATGATCTTTGGAAGAACTAAGAATATATTGTTTATATAGTGGTGACAAATAGTTCATTGTAAATTGTTACATTGATACTAGTTTTGTCACAAATTAAGTTTATCTCAATTTAAACTATGGGTGGAACAATGTAATGGAAAGGAAGTTCCATAACGGATTTCGTTGAGTACCAAAGTTAAAACATTGTGACAGATACTACAACAAAAGGCTAAGTATATGACTACTATTGTAGCAGCAAACGAGGGAATTTGCGTCAAGTAGTTTGTTATCAAACTAGGTGTGGTTCATAGCGGGATAATACTATGAAGATACATTGTATGACAATTGTATCAACTTGATTTAATCCCAAGGAACTAAAGGTCTCACCAAAGGACCAAATTTATACAATGCCATCTCATTGAAGAATGAGTAATGCGTAGAGACGCAAGGACATGCAAATACACACGGACCTGGAAGTGTCAGATCCGAAGATTATGTTTACCACTAGCAATAGTGTCTATACAACACCAGAAAGCCATAGGTGTTGAATGCAAAAGTTTTTTAACTAGAATATTGACTCTAGTGCAAGTGGGAGACTGTTGGAGATATGCCCAAGTGGCAATAATAAAGTGGTTATTACTATATCTTTATGTTTATGATAAATGTTTACATCCCATGCTATAATTGTATTAACTGGAAACATTAATACTTGTGTGTTTTGTAAACATAAAAGAGTCCCTAGTAAGCCTCTTGTTAAACTAGCTTGTTGATTAATGGATGATCATGGTTTCCTGATCATGGACATTGGATGTCATTAATAACAAGATCATATCATTAGGAGAATAATGTGATGGACACACACCCGTAGTAAGCATAGCATAAGATCAAGTCATTAAGTTCGTTTGCTATAAGATTTAAAATACATAGTAACCTAATCCTTCGACCATGAGGTTATGTTAATCACCATCACCGGATGGGTACTTTGATGACATCAAACACCGCTTCGTAACTGGGTGGTCATAAAGGTGTCATTGGGTATTCTGAAAGTATGTGTTGAAACGCATGGACCAAGATTGGGATTTGTCCATCCATATGACGGATAGATATGCTCTGGGCCCTCTCGGTGGAATGTCATCTAATTATCTTGCAAGCATGTGACTGGGTCACAAGGGATGACATAACATGGAACGAGTAAAGAGTACTTATCAGTAACGAGGTAGAACTAGGTATGAAGATACCGACGATCAAACCTCGGATAAGTAGAGTATCGCGTGACAAAGGGAATTGGTTTCGTATGTTAATGGTTCTATCGATCACGAAGTCATCGTTGAGTATGTGGGAGCCGTTATGGATCTCCAGATCCCGCTGATGGTTATTGATCAGAGAGGTGTCTCCATCATGTCTGCATATTCACGAACCGTAGGGTGACACACTTAAGGTTCAAAGTTGTTTTAAGTAGATATGGAATGTGCGTTGGAGACCGAATGTTGTTCGGAGTCTCGGATTGGATCTGAGACATCACGAGGAGATCCGGAATTGTCCGCAGAATAAGATTCATATATTGGGGATCATTTTCTAAGTTAGGAAATGTTCCAGAGTATTTGTATGGGGATTCTAGAAGGTTTCGGAATGTTCCAGAAGGTTCTGGAAGATTTCTTGGAGTTTACTTGAAAACCAAGAAAGGATCAAGGAATCCTTGTGGGGTAAGACAAGGATTCGTGGGGGAGTAGGACTCTCCCCCCACCTCCTTGATCCGCCAGCCAAGGGAGAGGGGAGTCCTACAAGGACTCCACCTCCCCATGGCGCCTCCCTCCCATAAATAGAGGGGGTGGAGGCGCCACCCCTTAGCCCCCTCCACTCTTTCCCTAGCCGCCTCTCTCCTCCTCCTTTCTTCTGCTCAGGCTTAGGCGAAGCCCTGCAGAATTCTCTACTCCACCACCACCACCACGTCGTCGTGCTGCTGGGATTCTGTGGAGAAGATCTACTACCTTCGCTGCTCGCTGGAACGAGGAGAGGAAGGTCTGCTTCGACTCCGCAAGTGTGACCAACTGCGGAAGCGCTGCCGGAACGCGGCGCCGGAAGGATCGTCCACTCGATCTTGAGATCAGCAAGTGATCGACTACATCAACCACGAGATCCAATCTCGTAACGCTTTCGGATCTACAAGGGTTAGTACAGATCTATCTCGTTGCACATGTCTAATAGATTAGATCTTGGATTTTATCTAGATTAGATCTGGGTTTTGTTCGTTCTTGCGGGAGAATTTTGTTTGTTTTCCCTGCTCCGAACCCTTCACCTCCACCCCACTCCCTATGCCCGGATGATGCCACCGGCTTCTATGCCCCGTGCTCAGACGACAGTTGCTGACTTTCGGGTCACTACCTTGAGGTAGGAAATCATTAAACTATTATCTAAATTTATCTTACATATTCCTGCTATTGGCTTGACTAGCTGTGGATCTTTTATCCGTTTTCTTGATGAACTTCAGATGTGGGAGCCGCCAAAGGAGGAGTGCAAGCTGCTGCAGCCCAAGAATCTGGAGATCATCGCGTGCAACATCCTGGCGACATACCCGCTTGTGTGCTCCCACCCGGGATGCTTTCATTGTTACTCCTACTACAAGCTTCCCGGGCACAAGCTTGGATGCCCGCACAACACGTGCGCCTGCATGGAGCCGGGCTGCAACTACACCGGCCCACCGGTAGAGCTCATGGTCCACCTTGCAGAGGATCACTTGATCGAAGTGATTAGGATCTTGTATGGCCACTCCCAACTGTTCCAAGACCAGGTGTCATTCCGTGACTCCGCACGCCACCATCTCATTTGTGAGGGAGAGGACGACTTTGCTTTTGTACTGACCATCACCGTTGGCGTCCCGGGAACTGAACCTAGGCCCACCTTCGTGTGTGCGACATGCGACAGGTCAGTCTCGAGCGCCTGGCCCCTATACACGGTGCGCATATGGACGCACGCCCAACCGCCGTGGTCCAATACCATACATGTGACAACTGAGGTACTGAGCTGCCCGACGCCGCCCGAGGTGGATTTTGCGGACCCGAGGTCGGTCCTATGTGTGCCATCTCAGTACCTTGTCGGTGCTGGACCATACAAGAAGATGCATTTCTACATTTGTATCGAGAAGACCAATAGGATTTGTAGTACTTATGCTATCATTAAGTGTAAGAATTATGTGATGCTACTCCGGTGTGGAGAGCATACGTGTTGTGCGAATGTATCCCAGTTGCAGTTTTTTAGTACTCCATAATAATTCGATGAGTTTACTTATCCGATGGATAATAATAACTCGCATCAGCTTGTTGTTGTCATGTTGCAAAGTCCGCTTGCTCTGTACAGACTAGCAATACTACATGCTCTCGCCTGTCAGTGTCACGTGTTCTGTGGGCCCACCTTCCAGTGTCACATCCCCTTTACTTCTCTTCCTTCCCCTTGAAGCCACTGTCCCCACTTCTCTTCCATCCTGCCACTATAATCTGATGGCTGTATTCTGATTTCGTTGGTTTGTTTACATGTAATCTACGTGGATCCTGCAACATGCAAATGGCACAGACACAATTTCTAAAGTTGAAGCACTCACTACTAGAGAAAAGCCTATAGGAGACATGCACATTAGAGGCGCATTTATACTATATGCACCTCTGATAAGATAGGCGAGGCGCACCAGCCAGTCATGCGCCTCTAGTAATTAAATAGGCGAGGCGCATATCTGCAGGATGCGTCTCCTCTAGCATCTGTACAGACGAAATCTGGCACCCCCATCTTTTGTGAGGCGCACCAGCTATACATGTGCCTCTAGTACTTAAACAGGCGAGGCGCATATGTGACAAATGTGCCTCCCATATCTTGGGTGGGCCCAGGTGGAGATCACTGGTCCAATATGCAAGGCGCATATAGTAATATGCGCCTCCGATACTTACAATAGGTGAGACGCATTAGGGAACGTGCACCTCAAGTAACCCCTGCGGGCCCGGGTGGCCGCATAGGCGAGGCGCATGTTGGCATGTGCGCCTCAGATAGTTCAGACAATAGGAGGCGCATTTACTGCAATATGCGCCTCGCATAACCTGGCTCACTTTTTTTGCACCTTTTTGGCACATGCACCCCACTCACTTGCCTCACTTCTTCCTCTCCACCAAAAGACAGATTTGGTCTCCCCTCCTTCTCCCCACCTCATTTCCCACATTGATTCATGATAGAAGCTTGCTCAATCTCCATTGGTTGACACTCATATGTAAGTGAAGTCTCTTGCTCCTCTAGATCTACAACATGTCCCTTTACTTCTCCTCCATCTCTCTTGCGCAAGTTGTCGTTGGAGGAAGCGTGAAGGTGTTGCTTGTATGCTCATGCACATTGTCGGCGACACCGTGACTATATGATTGTGTTGTGGTGCATGCTTATTTTTGTGCAGGGATTTCATTTGAGATGCCAATGTTTCACTGGAATGTCGATTAATTTATTTTCCCGCGAATTTCTGGCACTCACGGATGTCCTCTTTTTAGGGGAGGTCATGCTGAATTTTTCGGGCGATCCAGATGTCCATATATGCTCTCATTATTCTCTTGCTCTTTGTACCACGCGTAGGCGACCATGGTCCGACCACTGATTCGCAAAGCCCTCGTGGATAGGTGGATGAGATGCGCGAGGACCGATATGGCACACGCAAACAAGACGGAGATAAGATGTCCGTGTCGTGACTGCAAGCTGATGTATCTGATAAGGCACGATCCCGGAATGCTGGAGTCACACCTGCTCCGACGTAGTTTCATGGATGGCTACACTCGGTGGATACGTGATCACGAAGATGATGATGAGTATGTCAATAATGGTGAAGATCAAGATGCAAGTCATGATCACGAAGATCAAGGCACCAACGGCGGGGCAGGTGATGATCATGAAGATCAGGGTGGCACCGGGCATGAACACGAAGATGATCAAGGTGAAACCAGGCATGAACACAAAGATCAAGGTGTCGACCATGATTCGAGCTAGCTGCGAGACCCTCATATCCAAGATCTTCTCAAGGAGACGAGTAACTCCAGAGCCGCCGCTAGAGAGAAATCTAAGGTGGAGCAAATGAAGAAAGACACGGTCACTCCATTGTTTGATGGATGCAACGACGGGGATACCTGTCTAAATGTAACACTCAAGGCTCTGGAGATGAAGGCGAAACACAAAATGACCGACGAATGCTTTGATGACAACATTGCATTCTGGCACGATATTCTTCCCAAGAAGGGGAACACATGTCTGACTAGTATCGCTAAGGCCAAGAAAGTCGCGTGCCCTCTCAATCTACCGCACGTGAAATACCACGTCTGCATAAATGATTGCATCATCTACCGGGGTGAGGACACGGAGAAGACCACGTGTCCGATGTGCAAGACCTCTCGATACAAGAGAGGGACCAAGAAAGCTCCTAGAAAGGTGGTGTGGTACTTTCCTCTAACTCCTCGTCTGCAGCGGTATTTTGTAGACCCTAAGGAAGCAGAGCTCATGCGCTGGCACGCGGAAAGAAAGAGGCCGGAAGAGGATGATCCGGAGAAGGAGGAAATGCTGAGGCACCATTCGGATGCTTGCCAGTGGAAGGCGTTGGACCTCCAATATTACCAACATTTCAGGAAAGAGTCAAGGAACCTCATAGACAAGTATAACTAAAGTACCGCTTTTCAATTGACTAAGTACTTGACTAGTAAATAGTGCAATACTCATGGAATGGTTAATAAAACTGCCAATGGATGATGGGGGTTGTTCGTCCGCTTCCTCGTTGGTAAGCGAGGAGGAGGATGGATCTGTTCATTATACTGTTATAACTGTTGTTCTTAATTCACGGACTTTCGTCTATCATTTGGTTAAACGGAAGGTTAGCGTGTATCTGTAGAATTGTTAGGTATTATCTTTTACTGCAATTGCGTCACCCCAGGTTGTGTCCCCTTTAGTGGCATAAAGACTTGCTGAGTACCCCTAGGGTCTCACACGATAAATTGTTTGATTCAGATGAACAGGTGTACCCGCAAGATGGATACTGGGTGGAAGAGACAGATAATGTTGGCAACGATCATTCGGTGTAGAGATTCCGGGAACGGGGATCCGTGAGATCTATGGGCGGGATGTGTTTATTTATGGGGCATCTTATGCCGATTTGCTTCTTATCCGTACTCGGACCTTGTTTTCCGCTTCCGCCTGATACTCTGATGTGTGTTGTATGAGGAGCTATCCTAAATTATTATATCTATCTAGGACATTTGGATCTTGCCATATGGCGTTGCTATATTTCTATTTCTTTTAGATGGAATGGCTCTGAGGACTGTTGTATGTGGCTTGCATACATACTCATTTGTGTATGTAGTTGATCCCTTCGCCTGCCGATTACGCCGCTCGTTCTTGTCCCGTTGTCTGAAAGTGGTTAGGACGGCCGGAAGGTCTACCGTGAGTGGCCCTGGGCCCCACCGTACTATTTTAACCACTTTCGTTCATCCAGGCATTAACTAAGAGCGTAATTCACCGAGGTAGTTACAATTGGTATCAGAGCCATCCCGCCCTTCAGGGTCTCAGCCAAAATGGTCGTTGTCAGTCTAGCGAATATTTTGGTAGTTATGTATACTAGGGAAAAACAAAACGTGAGAGTATGACTGCTTCCATTTTTCTTCTTACCCACCCACCCACCCTTTTCTGGTAAGGAAGTGTAACGTTTTCAATCCTCTTCTAAAATTCAAACTAGGATTCACGTGTTCTGGGTTCCGTAGTACCATAGGTTGTGTTTGTGTGTGTGTGTGTGAATTCTTTGTCTATCTGTTGCATCCAAATGTTATCACTATCCGCCTTTTGGTTATCAACTATTGGTACATTCCCTACCGACAGTCCTTTGTAAACCGACGCGATCTATTCTGATTCGTTGTACACCGATGCGATCTATCTTACTCTTTGTTATCCGATGTTATCTTGTTGGGGTGTTCTTTTCCGTAGTTAACAATCTTTAGGTTCATCTTAAGAAGAAGTTGTTGGGATATGTGTTTTACTGATTCATGTGCGGAGTAATGATTTGAGTGCGGGATGGAGTCGCGACCATACCACTACTTTTATCATTTGCTTTTGTATATTGAACTAGTAGAGTTACTAATCTTGATTCGTTAAGTGGTTTTGCGCATTTAGTGGTATTTTAGTGCCGAAATTTGCGGAAAATTTTTCTTTGTTAGTTGTGTACCACACTCCTTGTTCAGTCGTGTGTGTTATGTTTAGTATCTTCTAGTTGCCTTTAACTTTGTTGATATTTTAATATCATCTCAGTGAATTGCATTTTTTGATCTTGATTAATCCCATTTTGGTACTACTTTGGATTATTATCATTCTCCATTATAGTACTGACTTGTGTTTTATATCAATCACAGGATGGCACCACCACGCCGTTCTGAGGAGGATATACCACCTGAACTTGGGGCCGCTTTGGCAAGTATTGCAAATGCTTTGGGCACTATGCAGCAGAACCAGCAGCGCTTCGAGGAAAGCGTGAGGAGGAATGAGTTTGTTCCGCTACCTCCACCTCCCAAGCGAGGAGACATCAAGAGTTTTCTCAAGTTCAACCCACGCCAATTTGAGGTGTCTGATCAGCCACTTGATGCAGATGATTGGCTTCGTGAAGTGTCAAGGTTGCTGATGACTGCGGATGTTCCCGACCAAGAGTGGGCCAAGTGTGCTACTCACCTTCTGAAGGGAGATGCAGCTCTCTGGTGGGAAAATTACCTCAAGGCAGATCTTTCTGGTTTTCAGCCTACTTGGGAGCGGTTCACTACTGCTTTCAAAGAGCAATATCTGTCAGAAATTGTCATGGAAAGGATGAAGGAAGTGTTTCTCAACCTCAAGCAGGGCACTGACAATGTCAACACCTACATCAGAAACTTCATGAACCTGTCTCATTATGGTGGCGATGAGATATCTGATGACAAGAAGAAGCAAAAGAGGTTTCGGCAAGGCCTCAATGCTTCCATCAAATATGCAATCACTCATGCAAGGCCAACATCTTTCCTGGAACTTCAACACACAGCTCTGCAGGAAGAAGCAAGTAGGCAAGTGTTTGAGGAGTCAAAGAAACACAGCCGTGATACAGCAAGCTCTTCTGCTATGACAGCTCCTTCTAAGCATTGTGTCTGGGTTCCTAACACTCCACCATCGCTCCCTGCTCCACCAAGACCTTCAAGCTACGCACCAAGGCCACCAAACTCCTTCACTGCAGCTCCCAGGGGCTACAACCACAACTACCCTGGAGCGCCTGGCGGAGTCCCTGGCTACGTTGCTCCACGTCCACCTGGTGCTTGCTATACTTCTGGAAACACTAGGCATCAGCACTGGAATTGTCCAATGAACAACAAAGCTCTTCCACCACCACCTCCAAGACCTGCGGCAAGTGCTCCTATGATTCGTGCACCTCCACCTCGGGCTCTCAACATCAACACTAAGCCGGGGTCTACGGTTGCTCGTGCCAACTGTGTCAGCGCCGCTCAAGCTGAGCATGCACCTGGAGTTGTCATGGGTATGCTTCCTGTTAACTCAGTTCCTGCACGAGTTTTGTTTGATTCTGGTGCTTCGCATTCTTTTGTTTCTCACAAGTTTGCTCATGAGCAAGATCTAGCTATGGTTCCTTTATTGCATCGTCTTGTGGTACAATCTCCTGGGTCAAACATGAGGGCTGCTCATATCAGCCATGGCAATCAAATTGAGATTCGTGGCTCTTCGTTTTCGGCTTCCTTAATTATTCTGGGCAATTCTGATATTGATGTTATCTTGGGCATGGATTGGTTGACAGCAAATGCAGCTGTGATTGATTGTGCTGAACGTTCGGTTTCTCTGAAAATTCCTGAAGGCCATATAGTCTATTCTCCAAGTCTAACTCCTGCAATTCAGCTTTATTCTCTGGTGGCTCTGAATAATGATGCTATGGAAGATATTCAGAGTGTTCCTGTAGTTTGTGAGTTTCCAGATGTTTTTCCTGAAGAGTTCCCAGGTATGCCTCCGGATCGTGAGGTTGAGTTTGTCATTGAACTTGAACCTGGCACCGCTCCTATCTCCAAGCGGCCTTATAAAATGGGTCATGCTGAGTTGGCTGAACTTAAGCGTCAGTTGGATGAACAAGAGAAGTTGGGTTTCATTCAGCACAGTACTTCTTCTTGGGGTAGTCCAACCATCTTTGTGAAGAAGCAAGACAAGACTGATAGACTTTGTGTTGACTATCGGGCACTCAATGCTAAAACAATCAAAAATAAATATCCCCTTCCGCGGATTAATGATCTCTTCGATCAGCTAGCTGGAGCTGTGGTATTCTCTAAGCTTGATTTGAGAAGTGGGTATCATCAAATCAAGATTCGCAAGGAAGATGTTCCCAAAACAGCTTTCACCACCCGCTATGGCCTGTATGAGTACACGGTCATGTCTTTCGGTCTCACCAATGCACCTGCCACCTTCTCGAGGCTTATGAACTCGGTTTTCATGGAGTATCTTGATAAGTTCGTTGTGGTCTATCTGGATGATATTCTAGACTATTCTAAGTCAAAAGAAGAACATGAAGAACACCTTCGGTGTGTCCTAAACAAGCTTCGTGAGAACCGCCTATATGCAAAGTTCTCCAAGTGTGAGTTTTGGCTGCCTCAAGTCACCTACCTTGGTCACGTCATCTCTGCCAAGGGCATTGCCGTCAACCTAGAAACTATTAAGACAATTATGGACTGGCCCCCACCCATAAATGTCAAAGAAGTCCGAAGTTTCCTTGGTTTGGCCAGTTACTGCCGTCGCTTCGTTCAAAACTTCTCAAAGATTGCGAAGCCTCTTACCGATCTCCTCAAGAAAGGCAAGAAATATCTTTGGACTCCTGCATGTCAAGCAAGCTTTGAAACACTCAAAGAGAAGCTCACTTCCACACCAGTCTTAGTTCCTCCAGATACATCAAAGCCTTTCCAGATTTTCTGTGATGCTTCGTTGCAAGGATTGGGTGCGGTCCTTATGCAAGAAAAGCAAGTTGTTGCTTATGCATCTCGTCAGTTGAAGATGCATGAGGTCAACTATCCTACACATGACCTCGAACTCGCAGCAGTTCTCTTTGCTTTGAAAGTATGGAGGCATTACTTGTTTGGCAACCGTTGTGAGATCTTTTCTGATCAAAAGAGTCTGAAGTATATCTTCACACAGCCTGATCTCAAGCTTCGTCAGAGGAGGTGGATTGAAACAATCAATGATTTCGATTTGACCATCAACTACACCCCGGGCAAAGCCAATGTCTTGGCAGATGCTCTCAGCCGAAAAGCTTATGTCAACAACCTCATGGTGGAAGAACAACAACCTCTCTTGTGCGAGGAATTCCGCAAGCTAAACCTTGAAATTGTGGATCAAGGGTATCTTCTGAACCTTCTAGCAACACCTCTCTTGGAAGAAAAGGTCCGTTCCATTGAGCTTGGGGATCCTTACACTAAAAAGATCATCTCCAACATTCAACTTCCAAAGTATGAGTCTTTTCACGTAGATGACCAAGGCACTCTTTTCTTTGAACACCGGATGTTTATTCCGAACTACCCGGGTTTAAGAGAGCAAGTTCTCAAGGAGGCGCATGATTCTGTTCTTTCTATCCACCCTGGAAGCACTAAGATGTACATGGACTTGAAAACACAATAATGGTGGCCTGGGTTGAAACGATATTGTGCCAAGTATGTCTCGGAGTGTGATGTTTGTCGCAGAGTTAAAGCTGTCCATCAGAAACCTTCCGGTCTTCTACAGCCATTGAAGCCTCCGGAATGGAAATGGGAGAAAGTAGAGATGGACTTCATCACTGGTTTTCCAAGGTCGCAGAAGGGCAACAATGCAATCTTTGTTGTCATTGACAGGCTTTCCAAAGTAGCTCACTTCTTTCTAGTCAAGGAAACAATTTCTGCAATTCAGTTGGCTGAGCTCTATATCAACAGAATTGTCTCTCTGTATGGAGTTCCTCTTGAGATCAGTTTAGACCGTGGAAGCATCTTCACTTCCAAGTTCTGGGGAAGTTTCCAAAATGCTTTGGGAACAAAGCTAAACTTCAGCACAGCTTACCACCCTCAGTCGCAAGGACAAGTTGAAAGGATCAATCAGATTCTAGAAGATATGCTCCGTGCTTGCGTTATCTCTTTCGGCATGAAGTGGGAAGAATGTCTTCCTTATGCTGAATTCTCTTACAACAACAGTTTCCAGAAAAGTTTAAAGATGCCACCATTTGAGGCTCTCTAAGAAAGCAAAAGCGATTCCCGTAGTAGCGGCGAGCGAAATGGGAGCAGCCTAAACCGTGAAAACGGGGTTGTGGGAGAGCAATACAAGTGGTCGCAAATGCAGAACTCCGATTGGTTGGTCGGGCGCAGGTGAAAGAATATTGTTTGGCCCCGACATTGTAACTCAAGCGGAGGAGAAAGTTCACATCATTCTTGAAAACCTGAAGATTGCTCAAAGTCACCAGAAGAGCAATTATGACAGAAAGCACACGAACATGGAGTATGTCCCGGGTGATCTCGTTTACCTTCGTGTCACTCCCATGAGAGGCACGCACCGCTTTGGTATCAAAGGAAAGCTGGCTCCTAGATACATCGGTCCTTTCAAAATTCGTGGAAGAAGAGGAGAAGTTGCTTATGCTCTTGAGCTCCCTGAACAACTCAAAGTCCATGATGTTTTTCACATCTCGCAACTCAAGAAGTGCTTCAAGGATCCTGGCAGGACCGTGGACCATGAACTCATTAATCTCCAAGAAGATCTGTCTTATCAAGAACACCCCACAAAAATTCTTGAAGTCGCAGAAAGAAGGACTCGCAACAAGTCCATCAAGTTCTGCAAGGTGCAGTGGTTGCACCATTCAGTTGATGAAGCAACCTGGGAACGTGAAGATGAGCTCTGTGCCAAGTATCCTACCCTCTTTGAGTCTTCTTCTTCCTAGAATCTCGGGGCGAGATTCCTGTTTAGTGGGGGAGAGTTGTAGCTTCCCAATTGTCTAACAATTGTAATGCTACTTGCCCTAGTAAGATATTGGCTACTTCATAGATATTATTGTTGCATCATAATTATATCATGCTCATGTCATCATGCCACCTTGCATTTGAGCATCATATAAAACTCCTTTTCTTTTGGTTCTTCTCTCACATGCATTGTTAATTGTATTTGCTTCTTGATATTGTATTTGGATATTGATATATTGTTCAAATGCCCAAGTTGAGTTGGGGGCATATCTTTTATTTCCATTCCACCACCTTTCTCTTCCACCACTTTATAATCCCACCATCCCATTAAGCATGAGCTTGTTTTTCTTTCTTTTGCAATTTTTGTTCTAGCTCATGTGGGTTGGGGTGGATTTAGTCCTTCAAAAATTCCTTTGCTTGGCTTTATTCCATTTCTTGGAAATGCATAAGAATAATGCCATCATATTATTATTGTTGTCACAAAATAAATAATGGCATTATTATTTTTGCATGGGCCATGCAAGCTTCTCCACCACCTTTTTACTCCATTGGTTTTTCTTTGAATTTAATGGATCCTATCTTGGGAGGCCATCTACCACCATTACACCATCCTCCCAATCTCATCCATCTCATTTTCCTCTTATTTTAATTCTCCATACATGATCCATATGTGACCCTTTCCACCTATTTCTTTTCTTCCTCTTTCTTTCTTGTTTCTCCTCCACATTGTCTCAAGCAAGATCAAACTACATTTTCTTCTTGGGTTGACCTCATAAACCAAAATAAAAATCTAAAAACCTAAAACCACCTAACCTAGCTATTTTTCTTTCTCTCTCTTTCTAACTTACACTAAACCTAACTCTAATCCTCCCTCTCTCGCTCTCACTAGCATGACCACCTGGCCACCCTCTCCCTGGCCCACACCCAGCCATCTAACCCCTCCCTAACCCTAGCTAAACCCTAACCCGAGCCATGCCCATCTAACCCTAGCCGAGCTACCCCTCCCCTCTCTCTTCTTCTACCGCCATGCTGGTCCCACCCTGCCGCCACCACGTCGCCCTGGTCCACCTGCAGTCCCTCCTGCCGCCGTCCAGCCCCAGGACAAGCCCCAGCCTGCCCCACGTGCTCGAGGAGAAGGAAGAAAAGGTGGCACCGAGGCCACCTTTATCTCCCCTGCCACGGCTCCCTCTCATCTCTCTCCCTCTCACTTTTTCTTCCTCCCCACGCCTCTCTGGCCTCTCCCAGATCTGGCCGAGCCACCCCCTTCTCCTCCTTCTTCCTCTCCGTCCAACAGCACCCGACGCCGAACGCCGCCAGCACCACCGCGTCCCCGTCGTTCCAGCCGTGCAGCTCGACCTGGAGGTGGCCTGGGAGCTTGAGGAGGTCCCTCTACGACGCCATGTACACGCTGACGCGAAGGAGGAAGTCCCAGCACCGCCAGATCCTCGCCGCTCCCCGAAACCCTAGTTCGTCGGAGCGCCTGCATCCCCGACGAACCGCCGCGCTTCTCCCCGATCCGACCACACTAGGCAAACCGCGGTGAGTCCCTCGACCTCAATGACATGCCCTGCCTCGACGTTGATGAGTAACCCCGCCGTTCGTTTCGTCGAGCGCCCACCGTGCGTGCCGTTCGCCGTTTTCTGCGAGCCTCCCCGTGCCGCGCAGCACCCTATCTAGGCCACGCCTGCCTCCCTGTCAGCTACCCGAGCCAGCCGCACTGGCTAGCCCCTCCGCGCGCACTCCCGCGACCCGGGATCGAACCCTGCTAGCGCCGCGTGCCGATTTTCCTCGCCAGACAACGAAGAAGAGAAACAGTACCCGGGCCGTGGTCATCTTACAAAAAGCCCCCCACCTTCTTGATTCCTGCAACCCGCGCTCCTAGCGACCCCACTAGTCAGCCGCGCTAGCCCTTTTGCAGAAAACCCATCTGCTTTTCCCGGCCGCAACCCGCGCTCCAGCTCCAGCCCCACCTGTCAGCCCCTGTCTTCCTCACCGCTGTCACGTGGGCCTGCGCCAGATGGCCCACCCCGCAATCACAGTGGCTAGCCCAACCAGCAGTGACAAAAGGTTTCCCCGCGCGTGATCCAGTCAGCACAAAGGCCCACCCGTCAGTGGCTGTGGCTGGATCTGACTGGGTAAGAAAAATAATTCCGGCTGTCTGTTTTTATTTAAACATTTTCCAAATTGATTTAAATTCAAATTCAATTCAGATTCAAATAATTTTTAAAATACAAATCCAAATAATACATATAATATATGTTTTGGAATCAGAAAAATGTGAGGAATTCAAATATGCCCTTCAAAATATTTTTTGAGCACTTTAAAATTTCGAGATGATTAAAATTACAATAAAATGCCCTTTTCCTTATTTAATTAATAACTTTTGTTTTATAACTCCAAATTTGGCAAATAATATGTCTAAATCGATCAGCGTGACGAGCCCGTTCTATTCATGCAGTCCTTGTTCTGAATTGAGTCATGCATCATGTCATTATTAAAAATATGAACTGTTTATGACAATAAAACTTGGGAAAATAAATGCCAAAATGCTTTAATACTTGTATTCGCCCCTCACCTTTGCCATGCTACTTTAATGCCATGTAAACTGTGCATCATTCACCATGGCATGCTTGCTTGCTTGTCGCATTTTAATTCATATGCTTGTGCACTTTATTTATGTTGGCCCTTGTTTGTTTGGTTCTTCTTCGAATAGACGCCCATCAGGAGAATTACCAGGATTCACAGGAGTATTACCCAGATCCATCTCTCGCTTCAACTGAGCTGCCAGGCAAGCACTACCACATGCTTGCATACATACAGTACCTATTGCCTCTATCTTATTCTTGCATCATTGAGTCGCAATTGCATTAAATTGAATCCCAAGTACTGCATGGCCTTTACTTTTAAACCACACCAAGCTTGTTCCGGTCCCATGAGCCATTACTACAGGAGTTGTTTGAGCCATTCGAGTCGTAGAAAAGCATGAGTAGGGTATGTGAGTGTCTGATGGATAATGAGGTACCTAAACAAGATAACCTGAGTAGTAATGGGATAACTAATGAAAGAGGCACCGGTGAGCAATATCTGCTATTTGGTTTTTCATGCTCACTTGTGTCCCGTAGGACCCCGAGTACTTGATTCATGTTCCTTGTTTATTCGCACTATCCACATCCGGGAGGCCTTATGGACCCCCCTGAGCCAGATCTTGATTCATTCCTATTTCCTAGGGCCA
Source organism: Avena eriantha (assembly GCA_910589775.1). Taxonomy (NCBI): domain Eukaryota; kingdom Viridiplantae; phylum Streptophyta; class Magnoliopsida; order Poales; family Poaceae; genus Avena; species Avena eriantha. Next base: position 399,267,651 of record OU342743.1, on the reverse strand, counting down.
CAATTACTTTGGGGCTTTATTACTATTCTGTACTTATGCCATGTTACTGCTTTATTTAAGATTGTGCGAGGAGCACCTGTATTGTTTTGGATCGTGACACGTTTTCGCTGTATCGACAAGCCCAGTCACATTTTCGGGTTCCCAGTCGTTTACCGCCGTCCACACAAACCTTGGGTCCGTCTCAGAGCCGGCCAACTTCGTTGCGGGTAGCTTAATGGGGTGACCCCTGAAATATTTCTGAATCCTGTGATTGCTTTGTCGTGAATGCCTCGTTGGGTTTTGATTTGGTTTTTCCGAGGTTGATCAAGTGTGTGTTGCTATTCGTGCACCCCTGCAGGGTAAATCTTTCTGAAAGCCGTGTCCGCGGTTATGGACGACTTGGAGCACAGTTTCTCGATCATAGACAAGTATAACTAAAGTACCGCTTTTCAATTGACTAAGTACTTGACTAGTAAATAGTGCAATACTCATGGAATGGTTAATAAAACTGCCAACGGATGATGGGGGTTGTTCGTCCGCTTCCTCGTTGGTAAGCGAGGAGGAGGATGGATCTGTTCATTATACTGTTATAACTATTGTTCTTAATTCAAGGACTTTTGTCTATCATTTGGTTAGACGGAAGGTTAGCGAGTATCTGTAGAATTGTTAGGTATTATCTTTTGCTGCAATTGCGTCACCCCAGGTTGTGTCCCCTTTAGTGGCATAAAGACTTGCTGAGTACCCCTAGGGTCTCACATGATAAATTGTTTGATTCAGATGAACAGGTGTACCCGCAAGATGGATACTGGGTGGAAGAGACAGATAATGTTGGCAACGATCATTCGGTGTAGAGATTCCGGGAACGGGGATCCGTGAGATCTATGGGTGGGATGTGTTTATTTATAGGGCATCTTATGCCGATTTTCTTCTTATCCGTACTCGGACCTTGTTTTCCGCTTCCGCCTGATACTCTGATGTGTGTTGTATGAGGAGCTATCCTAAATTATTATATCTATCTAGGAAATTTGGGTCTTGCCGTATGGCGTTGCTATATTTCTATTTCTTTTAGATGGAATGGCTCTGAGGACTATTGTATGTGGCTTGCATACATACTCATTTGTGTATGTAGTTGATCCCTTCGCCTGTCGATTACGCCGCTCGTTCTTGTCCCGTTGTCTGAAAGTGGTTAGGACGGCCGGAAGGTCTACCGTGAGTGGCCCTGGGCCCCACCGTACTATTTTAACCACTTTCGTTCATCCAGGCATTAACTAAGAGCGTAATTCACCGAGGTAGTTACACAGTATTAGGCTTGTACATTGCTAGCCTTCTTCCTCTGCATGAGTGCCAACTTTCTTCCTCTTGCCTTCACGTCCTCTGGCTTCTTCATTTCCTGCCTTCTTCCTCTTCTTGGGTGCCAATTTTCTTACCTTCACGTACTTTGCGTCTTCGGGTTGAGGAAGTCAGGCCAATCAGCACCAGAATTGTGTCCAACATCATCACTCGACTCATTTTGGTTTTGTTCCCACAGCAAAATCACTGAGTCGGCAGTCTTGTTTCTTACCTTGCGCTTCCTATAAAAAAATGGTACAGGGCTTACTACCTAATATCTACAGATTATAAACAAAAAAAATTGAAGTTACCATCTCATACCTAGGTTTGGGAGCATTAAGGGGACAAGCCGCTGTTCTATGGCCTATAAGATGGCATGTCTTGCATCTGTTTTTGCCCTTCTTGCTAGCACAAAAAGCCATACCCTTCTTCTCGAGAAAATTCTTAAACCTATTCACTTGGGTTCGTCCTCTGCCCCTTTTCGTAACTGGATGGCAAAGCTCGAAACTCAGTTGGACTTGATGCCACTGAGATGGGTGTGTATAGGGCTCGATGGATCCAGCGTACGCAGATTTGAACTTTTCAAGAGAGTAGTAGTAGGAAAAATATTGATCAAAATGTGGTAGAGTTGTTTTATTCACCAAGAAGTCCAAGGCGTGGTCCCAGGGTTTCCTGTTATGCTGCCACTCTAAGAAGTGCATTCTCGCTGCTCGATGTTCACAACATCCCTGTGGCCACTATTGGACATATCAACCACCTCACAAATGCTGATGTTTGACGGGAGACCATAAGATTTGCAAGTCCTCGGCTTCTCTTGTGTAGTTTTTGTACAACATGCAGTAACATATGTCCTCTAAGTCTTCTACCGATATCTCACCTTATATTTAACAGCTTCATGATCATACCATATATGTTGTCCATCAAGATATGAATATGACGTACTTTTATGTCCTTCACCCAGTTATTCAGGCATTCTACAAGGTTGTTGTTTATGTAATCAACTTTGATGTCAATGTTGAATTGACTCCTCTTCCATAGTTGTGAATGATGGATGACTAAGTACTGTGGAAGTTTGGGGGCTTCCACAACAATCTTCCTCATGAAATATTCGCTGCTCCGAGCTTTGTAAGCTCTAGTAACAGGAAACATGTAACGAAATATGTTGCCTGCATAGTGTGAGTACAAGTTGAGCAACAGTTGGGCATGGCATTCTCTACCTTTAGCTCACAGGAACACCTCCTTCACTACATTTGTCAACCCTTTGCATGCATCCGTGGATATAGCGAATGGATCCATTTGGCCTATTGATATCCTGAGCAACCTCATAAACCAGACCCAATTTTCCTTTGTTTCTGTTTTACACAGCCCGAATGCCCCTGGGAACATCCATTTGTGACCATCAAGTGATGTCGCAGATGCTAGGCAGCCTTTCCATTTGCCAGTTAGGATAGTGTTGTCTACATTCAGATATGGCCTACAACTATCCTTGAATCCCTGGATGCAAGGTTTAAGAGCCATGAAAATTTTGTTGAAATAAATTTTCCCACCTTCTGATTTGGTGTCAATCTCCACAACACTCCCCGGACACCTTGCTTGTACCTCAGCCTTGAAGTTGTACAGCATCCTGAAGCTATTAGTCCAATCCCCATGCAAGACCCTTAGATCTTTCTATTTACCTTCCCAAACCGTGTAATAGGGCAGGACAATGTTGTACTTAGAACCGAGGTTAGTCTGAATATTCTTCACGGTCTCCTTAGGGTTATCCTTTAGTATGTACATATATTGTATAGCCACCCACTCCATATCAGCCATTGAGGATTTCAGCATGTTGCCTGACGGACACATGTGGGGAGGGCATAGTTAACTCATTGCCAGAAAGTTCTTGCACAACAATTGTAGTAATAGAGTGAAAAAAGAGAAAGTTCGAATGGTTTGTTGCATTCATTGCCCCAATACCCTAATGGCCTTTGATGCATGTAAGGCTCTGGCTGCGATCCTCCATGGACAACGTACCACGACCCATCCATTCCTCCAAATTAACCTACAAACGGCCTCATACCTCTGGGTAGTGTTCTTCAGTCGATGAATGTCAAACTCCCCCTTGATACAAAAATGCTGGAATGACATCCTGAACTCATGCATGCTCCTGAACTTGGTGCAGACTGAAATTATAGGATACTCGTGGTCATTTTTCATTTCTTCTACGTCAACACCCAAATTATTGGCTGGAATGCAGCCTCATAGTTAAGTTTCTCGTTTATTTCATCATCAACAGATTCTTGATCCTCAGGAGTGCCCTCTTCTACATCTGATTCCGAATCTTGGCCATCGTCTCTAATGCCTAATACTGCACACATCATATTGACTCCTAAGGGTGGGGATGCACCATCATCTCCAGCCGGATGGACCGGAACATTGGCCATATTTACCTCATGGGTAACTCTGTTTCTCCCAGACACTTTGTTGGTTCTGCTGCAATCATAGGGGGTAGTCTTACATTTGCACGTATCCTAGTTTCTTCAGTAGACAAACATCAGTCAGGATCTATTTCATCTTAACTATACAGAACCCTCTTTCTCTTCTTGTGTACATCCTCCTTCCTGATGTAATCTTTCTTGATGGTATTAGTAGGGTGACATCTGCGTTCTGTTCCCCATTGAACTAGGCTTTTTGTTGCTGCTCTTGGGTGTGATCTCCTTCCTCTTCCCCTCACGGGTGTTGGCTCTAGCGTGCTGGCATTATTACCTGACCTCTACGACATGTTCTTCTTTTAATTAGCCCTTTTGCTGCTACTATTGGGTGTGTTCTCCTTCATGCTGGCATGATTGCCGAACCTCAGCGGCATGTTCCACTCCAAATTACTATTTTTTCTGCTACCACTGGGTGCGGTATCCTCCATGCTGTCCATCTTAGCCTTCTTGCTACCACTCTTGGGTGTGTTCACCACCGTGCTCGCCCTCTTAGATTTTTTGCTGCTACTGTTTAGTGTGGCATTTTGACTGGATCTCAGGGGTGTACTTTGTGGCATGGTGCCTTTTTTGTGGAACTCTTGGGCGTCCTCTTCTTTGGCGTGGTCTTCTTGGTGATGTTCTTCTTCGGGGTGAGCTTTTTGGGGATACTCTTCCTGCTCCTCTTTACGATGCTCCTCTATAAGACTCTCCTCTAGTCAAAGCTACCCTCAGTCGCACAATCCTCAGTGATGCCATGGAGCAGGTCATGCATGCCATCTACAAGTACATCATCTCTATTGTCGAAATCCAATTCCTCTCCAACCATTTGCACCATCAAGTCGATGTACACTTCACGTCAACTATGTTTCCTTGTAAACGATACGGTCAAATCACTGTTACCTTTCAGTTGTATAGCCTTTTTTGTCATGTAACAATAATATACCAACTATGCTACTTGGGAGGACCCCCACTCCACCTTCACATGTAACGCTGCCATCAGGTCAGATAACTGTACCACTTTAGAATCATATCTGCCAAGGATTATATCAATGTCGTCATATAATTTTTCCGTGCCATCATCTAATTTTGTAGTGAACTTCAAAACACCGATACGAACGCTTACTTTGCCGTCATCATGTGCTGTAGGATCGAAACCTCCGAGAGGTTCCAGAGGTGGAGCGGCACCATTAGACCCAGCCACAATGCCACCATCACCATCCCTAGCGTCATCGGTAGCTAGAGCAACCTCGATGGAAGTATCAACATGAGGAGCAAGGCGAGGGCCCTTAGAAGCAGGAGCTATAATACCTGGTGGACAGGCAGGGCCATGGCTAATGGCAGCCACAATAGGTGTAGCTCCTGTCACGCCACATCGATGACCAGGAGCAGTTCCCACAACAGTAGTGCTTCGAGTGCTAGCAGAGTCCAGATAATGAGCTAGCTCCAAACCAGCAGCCCGTTGAGCTTGAGCACGGGTTCGAGGAGGAGGAGCACCCAAGACAGTAGTCTTGGCAACAACAGTAGGGCTGCCTCTAGAAGACTTAGTTTGGTCAACAGCGGCATGGATTGGGTCAGCAGTAGCCAGAGCAACTACACCACGGGGACGACCAGTACCAGCAGATTCCAGAGAAGGTGTTTTCACAACTTGAGCACGTGTTCGAGGAGGAGCAACACACAAGGCTGTAGTCCTGGCAACAACAGTGGGGAAGCCTCCGGGAGCCTTAGTTTTCTCAACAGCGGTAGGGATTGGGTCAACAACAGTTATAGCAAAAACACCACGGGGACGACCAGTACCAGAAGATTCCAAAGCAGGGGTTTGCACAAGATGAGCACGGTTTCGAGGAGGAGCAGCACACAAGGCAGTAGTCTTGGCAACAATAGCAGTACCAACAGATTCTAGAGCAGTTGTTTGCACAGCGGTAATACGGGGACTCCTACGAGGACGTTGCCCGACAGAAGCATGGCGCAGATGAGGAACCACATTTTTCTTAGCAGCAGGAGGGGTTCGAGTTATACCACCCTGTCCAAGAATAGTTGGGCGACTCCCAGTAGCAGCAGCTTCCACATCCAGTATTTTACAATTCATCATAAACACGCGAAGCCCACGAAACTGTTTCATCAACACACTTAGCTGACTGTCACATGTTACAGGAACCAGGATGCCTCATTCATCCATGAAACTGAACCGTGTAGTCTGCTTTGGCCCCATTTCAACATGTTTACGCACAACAGCAACCATACCAGGGATAGTGCATAATTGCGCAAGCGCTACTTCCATCTTCAGATAGTGAAGTTGATTCCACTTGCTCTTCCCATCTGCTAATTTAATGTGGTAGCCATAGAGGGTTACCATAATTGTGTAAGGCTGGTCTGTGGAGATCCTACTTGACAGAAAATTGGGGACAAAAGATAAGAATTTTTTCTCAGTGTTGTGCTAGAAATTACTCTAGGTTCGATCTATCTCTATAATGTCAATTGCTAGCTAGCAGTTATAGTTAGTGCAAATAGCAAAAATAATAGTATCTCAACTGCAATTAGCCAGAACTTCTTACTCCTTGGTAGTAGGATCTACCATCCTTCGTGCTGCTCAGATAATCGGTGGTGGAGGTGGGCTAGAGCATCACAACAGCGGGCACGACATGTGGCATTGAAGCTCGGGATCAGTGAGTGGGTGTAGCAACTTGGTGCCAGAAGTAACATGTCTGAAGGGATCATTCTGGTTGGAGGGTGGATTTCGATGCCGCTGGTTCTAGGGTTCATGCGTAAGGAGGGAGTGGATTTGTGAATTTGGATAATGCACCAAGCCCCTTAGTTCCTCGTGTTGTCTATATGGTTGCCATGTTAGCGCGCGGGTCACGTACAAATTACTGACATGAGGGTCCCGACTGTCTACTTCACGGGGAAGTTTGACAGAATGTTTGGATTTGGTAGAGTTGAGATGAGTTTGCCTCGAAATGGCCCCTCTCGTAGTTGGCAGCCCAAGTTTGTGAAATGCGGCAATTACAGGCAACTCAGGCCCCATGATGCACTCGCCCAAGAATTTGGGGCCGCAAACGAACAAGTCTATTCATGGGAGGGAAGGGCACCGCATCGCCGCTCACCAAAATATTGGTCCCGAGGCTGCTCTCATAGGACGCCTCCACCTCGAGCGGGTGCTGCGGCTCAGGCAATGGTCCCGGAGGTCGTAGGATCGTGGCACTTTGAGTGCTAGGACTACGACAGAACACCCTCTCAATAGTTTATCTATGAGTTGTACAAGGCCTAGCAGTCAGTGCCCTTCTCCATGTTGTCAAGACACTCCTCAAGTGTTTGGTCTCTCCTTGTCAAGTATTCTAGTAGTGCTAGGTCTCTCCCCTTTGGTATTCTACTTGGTTGCTATTCTCTCCTTGATTTGGATTCTATCATCCGCTTGTCATTGTCTCCTTGGGTGATTCTATTACAAGGTCTCTTGCTGAGGATTCTATTGGATTAGTTCTTCGAACCAACGAGACCAAATAAAATAGTGTGTGTTTTGGCGTGTGTTTGTATATTTACCTTGCATTATAATTATGTTCATCGTATTCATCGGGTTTCTCCTCACTCCTAGAATCAAATCCGTGAAGATCGGACCACCCAAGGTTCAACCCCACAAGGGCCCCATAACCAATTGGTATCAAGAGCATTTGGTTGCCATGGATTTGACTTCATTCATCAATTTCTGCCATAAATTAAAAAAGACCAAAAATATTGCCCCAAATCGATTTTGGATCGATCTCTCGTTTTGGTGAGTTGATTGTCCATCAGAAACTTGTCTTTGGAGTTTGTCTACCATTTGCATGTGTTGGAGATATACTTTCCGGGTATCCTCATTGTACCTCACTAACCACGGTGGCCCACTTTGGGTTAGAGCTTTGCTTCACGGGTGGCCCAGTCAGGGAGAAAAGACAAAGTCCAGACCGGCTACGGGAAGGCCTAGAAGACTTACTGACATAGGCCTGTGGTGTTACTTGTAGTTCAAGATGTACTATGTAACTCACTCTTAGTCTTAGCTGGATAGCTCTCTCCTGTAAACCCTAGGCCGGATATCTATATAAGCCGTCCTAGGGTACGCCTTTACGACACCACACAATAGTCTACAATCTCAACTCGCACATGCGAAACCCTTGTAACCCATATTCCGGCTCTGCCGTATTACTGGATTGCTAACAGGAGTAGGATCCGTCCAAAGCCGGTGGATTCGAACCTGGGTAAACTTGTGTGCTCACCACCCTGGAACACCGTACATCTCACACCCCTCTCTTCCGCAAGCCTCTAGGACCCCCTCATGGCGTACTTGTCATTAATCCGACGACAGTTGGCACCTATCGTGGGGCAAGTGAGCTTCGGATTTGCGTTCCGAGTGCAATCTGCAAGAATCGGAATCGGCGAGACCATCCCTGTCGGTCGCGTCCTCTATGACAGTGACGTCCCTCTCATCATTCTCGACGAGACCTGGATTCCGGCTGGGTAGGCCGTGACTGCCTACACCATCATGTCTTTTGGCGAGATCGATGTGTACATCGGTTTCGCTGAACCTGCCCCACCCACCCCAGCGGTGATGATAGAGGCAGAAGAAATCTCTGGGTCCACTTTGTCAGTAGAGGCGGCAGAGTTCTGGATCTTAGAAAACCCTAATCCCACCCAGCCCACACATGTTGCGGAGATAGTGGAGAAAGCTGAACCTGAAGCAGATCTTCTGGTGCAAGTCGAATCTGGAGTGGATCTCGCTAGCAAGGCCGAATCCCAAATCGATCTGCCTGCTGAGGTCGAAATCCAGGAGGAGCAAGACAACAACCTTGGTTCCGGCTCTTCCAATGCCGGAACAGATCAGCCCTTCCTGATGCATATGTTGAGGCGCATGATGATGCAAGGCGCAAATGTGGATGAGGTTCTCGAGACCATCAGAATTTTCGAGGAAGCCCACAAGGAAAGCCGCAACTACCTCAGGACACACGTGTCACTCTTTGTCGGATATGTTGGATCTGAATCCGGCTCTGCTGATGATGGAGACAACAAAGACTCGGTGCTGGAGGCGATCGAGACAAACACCGACTTACCAGCATCTTCGGATGATTCCATGACATCGGCGGATTTCTGAAAGTTCTCCGCAGAATAGGAAGAGGAGTTCAACTCCAAAGCTGCAGAAGAAGCAGAAGCCATGGACGAAGGATCCAAAGAAAACTCTCCCAAATCGTAGGATGACATGGATCTCGGAGATAATCCCGACGTCCAGATGTTCGAAAGTACCGATCGGAGCTTGACTTCGGGAAACGGACCCAAAGCCGTCTTTGCAACCGGCGCTGCCAATAAGGCAAAGAAGAAGAACAAGACCCTGGCAAAAGACCCTCTAGCAGAGGAAGTGATTGCCGAAGAGTATGAGGAAGACTCGGATGGAGCACTAATCCCAGAAGAGCCCAAAGAAGCTTCAGTGGATGGACACGTGGTCACTGCTACTGCCTGTAAACTCATCGATGCTGCGTTAACTACCCCTATCCCTATCCCTACAGCTGCAGAACTTACTGTTGAAGAGTTGGAAGAAAGGGCTCAAGCCCTAGAAGCGCGTCGCCAAGTACTCCTGGATGAAGCCAACAACATCGAGGAAGAGAAGAAGTGCATAGCTACTACGGAGAAGTTCATCTCTCTACAGCATCAGAAGACCCGGAAACGACACACGCATGACAATAAGTTTCCGGAAATCCACAAGGTTCTCTTTGAAGGGGACCCAGGGATGCCTTGACTCGACAGGAAGGGAGATCTGGTGTACCCAACACCAGTAGAAAACACTACCGCAGCTCGAGATATCCTGGCAAATAATCCAGGCCCCGAACAAGTCCGTTTGGGCATAAAGCTACTCAAAGGGTTTAGAGCAACAGAAGGTCGTGAAATCCGGGAGCTGAAAACTAGTCTCTCAATCTGACCAATGTCGCACGGATCTGGCCTGGAATGATGTAAGGCCCCAATGGGTTCCGAAACAGCATTACCATTCTGACCGTCCGGAAGAGAACTACTCAAGAACTGGATCTTCAGGGCAGCACCACATAACCGCACGTAACTGGAGCAACGTCACTCCAGCCGCGGAGCAAGAAGCGATTGCTGCACTGTATCCGAGAAACCCTCCCCGGTGAGAGTCGAACAATCGCAGGGAAGAAGACAAAGAGAAACGTCGGGAAGAAGACATGCACGCCATCCGGCTGAACCCCATCATGGTGGGAGTGACGGACGAAGAAACGACGGACACCATGCCGAGTCAAGTCGGCAGGGGGCTCGTCGCAATGAAGACCCTCCCCGGAACCGGAATAATGAAGCTCCGGATGGAGGCCGGTGATCAGCCAGAAACAATCCACCTGCACCACCCTCTCCACCAAGCAGCCATCACAACGGCTCTCAAGGAGGCCAAGGAGGGCGTCGTGGCGGAGGAGGTGGTGGCAGAAGCCAAAGTCCGGCTCCAAGGCACCGTAGCTATAGAAAACAACCAAGACGGAGTTCCCTGTCACCAAGTGACGCGAGACACTAGATCAACTCTAACATAGAGGCACGATGCTATGAGTGGGATAATATCTACGTAGGTCCAAAGTGCTTCGGACCGCGTATTCGACAAACAAACTCCCTAGAGGGATTTTCTATCTCAAGACACATCCAACCCTACGACGGTGTGGCCTGACCAGATACTTGGCTCCAGGATTTTTTCCAGGCTTGCTGCATCACCAAAGGCAGAAATAGCTTGGTCACAACCCAATATCTCCCACTTATGTTGCGGAATACGGCACGATCATGGCTCAATGAACTTCTGGAGAATACCATCCAGAATTGGTATGATATGCAAAGTGCGTTCTTTTGGAATTTCGAAGGCACATATCAGAGGCCCTGTATGGTAGGAGACCTACAACGCTGCACCCAGGAAGCCGGAGAAACTTGCCGAGATTACGTCGGATGAAGGATCGACACCAAGAACTCTTGTGAAGGAGTAAATGATCAATTTGCGATTGATGATTTCATTGCAGGACTCCCAATTAGTTTACTACGTCACCACTTGAAGTGCGACAAGGTCACTGATCTGGGAGAGATGATAGAAACAGTGAGCAAGTATGCTGATGTTGATGATGACACAGAGGGATTACTTAACGCCCTAGCTGTGCCACAGTCGGCAAAACAACCAAAGCAACAAGCTTAGAAGCCCAAGAATACCTCGGAGGAAAAACCCAACGCGGAAACAGCGGTGGTCACTGCTACTTTCAGGTCTGGAGGATGAGGAGGGCGCGGCGGTGGCCATGGTCACGGTCGTGGGACATCAAGAGTCCAGGGTAGAGGAGACCAGTAACCTAGAAAAACCTATTCCTGGGCCGACATTGACAACAACCTATGTGTGCATCACTTAGATGCCAGCGGGGGATCGTCCCACACAAATGCCGAGTGTCGTTTCAACAAAGACATCAAGAAGGACGATACCGCTGGCTACAGGGCTAGGCGGAAGAAGGGAAAAAAGAATCCCGAAAAAGAGAAGGAGACCAAGGAAGATTTTGACATGGAGGAAGCTGACCCTTCAAATCCCAAGCCGGATGGAAAGAAGAACTTCCCAAAAAGAAAGACACTTACGTCACTTTCCTTGGGTCTCAACCAGCTAAGGTAAAGAATTCGGTTTTTCATGAGCTCAACGCAACTGTTCCGGCTGTCCCACAATTCTTGGACTGGTCGGAAGTGGCAATCACCTTTGCCCGTGCTGATCATCTGCCTAAGTTGCACAGGTAAGGAAAATACGCCTTAGTCATCAACCCACTTATTGACGGCTATGGTTTCTCCAAGAATCTCATGGGCGACAGCGGCAACATTAATATTCTGTATGTCGAAACACTACGCCGGATGTGGATCTCGGAGACACATCTGAACCACAGCTCTGTGATCTTTCACGGAGTCTATTGAGGGCAAACCTCTAGGGTGGCCCGATCTTTCACGAATCCCGTTCAAATCGAGGATGGAGTGCAGGGAGAGGAGGGGAGGATGAACTCGACGAACTCACGCACGAAGAACGCGATGAACACACACACGCAAAACCACGATACACACCAATAGATCACGCCGGCGGTGACCGGTCCGGCGCAATCCCTAGGATCAGCGTTGGGCGGAGGACTCTCTCTCGAACCAGCACGGTGAGGAGGGAGACTTGGTGAGATCTTGACGTCTAGGCAAAGGGACTCCGATGCCTAGGCCTTGTACAACGTGGAGGCACGATGCAAACTCCAACAAGGTTTGGGATATTTGGTGCTCCTTTGTCAATGGAGCATCAGGTAAGAACTAGATAGATCCACAAGGGGTTTCCACTAATTCCAAGTATCATGCCTAGGGTTTACAATAGAGGCGGGGGACTATATATAGGCTAGCCACTTAAACAGGGGTCCTTTAGGGATAAAAGGTAAGTTCTGGATGGACTAGAGGGTACATGGGCCGAAGGGCCAAAGGCCTTTTACATGCCTAGCGACACACGGTCTGGAGACTCCAGTGTGGTGGACCTGAGACTCCAGTCTGGGCCGGAGACTCCGGTTGGTCTCCGGTCCATCCTTTGGAGGGGCATATAGATTGTCCCTGAGCTTGATTCTAGGGTCATACTAGAGGTGGGTCGGAGACTGCGGAGTCTTCAGGCTAGAGACTTTGGTGCACTAGAGACTCTAGTGTGCGTAGACCGGACACTCCGGTCCGAGCAGCTCCAACGGCTTCTGCTTCACGGTCTGCTCCTTGTTCTCCATCCTTGGGTGCTTGGTGATGTGTTGGAGCTTCGTACCTAATGATGCATAGAGTATTTGCATGAAGTAGCACACCATCCAAGGATGTAACAAATTGGCACGAGGAGAGGAGCGAGTTCACCTTAGCTTGTAGGAGTTTGGCTTGGGCACGAGTCATGGGTCCACTTGGGGGACTTGTTGGTGTAGATGTAGGAGCGTCCGTAGGACGGGCTGAATCAGAGTCATCCCGGGAAGACAAGCAAATTCCCTGGGAGAGATCACTTTGGATGTTACCTTTGGAACTCCAAAGAACTATAGGACGGAAGCACTTTCCTTCGAAGTGGTCCCATTCAAGAGCACATACCATGCTATATTCGGACGTTCAGCTTACTAGGCTTTTATGGCTCGTCCATGTTACATTTACAATATGATGAAAATTCTAGGTTCCAAAGGCGTGATCACCATTAGGGGAGCCCCAAAGAAGGCGCGAGAGTGCGAGGACAGAAATGCCGCATTTGCTAAAGCCGTGCTACACGCCCAGGAGTACCAGGAGATCAAGAAGACCATTGATCCGTCCGAGATGCCCCTGATGAAGAAGGAGGTGACAAAGCCGACTCCGGAGTTAAAGGCATCGGAAGAGACAAAGAAGACGCCATTAAAGGATGATGACCCCTCCAAGGTGACCCAGTTAGGTGTAGCCCTAGATAGCGCATAGGAAAGCGCGCTCGTCAAGTTCCTCCAAGCAAATCAAGATATCTTCGCATGGCAGCCATCTGACAATGACCGGAGTACCTAGGGAACTTGCCGAGCACTCTCTAAATGTACACCCGAACACTAAACCCGTCAAACAATCCTGATAACATTTCGGTGATGAAAAGTGAAAAGCAATAGCTAAGGAACTACCCCAGCTTGAGTTAGTCGGATTCATAGAAGAGTTCATCCACACTGAGTGGTCGGACAATCCTGTAATGACCCCTAAAAAGGACACCACTGGTTTAAGGATGTGTGTTGATTATACTGCCTTGAACAAGGCTTGTCCCAAAGATCTGTTCGCTCTGCCTAGAATTGATCAAGTTATTGATTCTATGGCAGGCTCGGAACTCCTATGTTTTCTCGATGCATATTCCGGTTATCACCAAATTCGGATGAAGGAATTAGAAAAAGTCAATACTTTATTCATAACCCCCTTTGGAACCTTCTGCTTTGTTACGATGCCCTTTGGGCTCAAGAACACAAGAGCTACGTACCAACGCACTATGCAGCGTTGCCTCCACGATCAAATCGGACGCAATGTACATGCATATGTGGAAGACATTGCGGTGATGTTCAAAAAGAAGGAAACCTTAATTTCTGACTTAGAGGGAACGTTCGCCAATCTACGCAAATATAACATAATGCTTATCTGAAGAAGTGTTTCTTTGGAATACCAGCCGGAAAATTGATAGGTTGCATTGTGTCTCAAAGAGGCATAGAGGTGAACAGAGACAAGATTAAGGATATACTCAATATTTCTAGGCCAACTCGGTTGAAGGACGACAAAGTCAGTTAGTTTGTAAGCCAGCTCGGTGAAAGAGCCCCACTCTACAAGCTCCTGAAAAAGACCAAAAAGTTAGTTTGGACTAACGAAGCTGAAGGTGCACTACAAGACCTGAAAGCAGTACTCTCATCTTCTCCTATCCTTGTAGCACTAGAACCTCGAGAACCTATGGCTTGCTGTGACAAATAGAGTCGTCAGTGTAGTCATAGTGGTGGAGAGACTAGAGGAAAACCAGAAACACCTGGTGCAACGTGCGACTTAATACCTCCGCGAAGTCCTAACTGAATCAAAATAGCGGTATCCGCACTATCCAAAGTTGGCTTACAGTGTTTCACATCCCGGAAGCTACGACATTACTTTCAGGAACATCCAATTTCCATGGTGAGCACAACTCCCATGAGAGATATAATCAACAACAGCGATGCTATTGGACGTGTCGCAAAATGGGGCATAGAGCTTTCAGCTTTTGACACTGAGTACAAGCCTCGTACAACAATAAAATCCCAAATCCTCACTGACTTTGTCGTTGATTGGATAGAGACAACAGAGAATATGGCCCTTCCAGAGTCGGAATACTGGACCTTACACTTTGACGGTTCTAAGGCGCTCGGGGGCTGGCGTGGTGCTCAAGTCACCCCAAGGAGATAAACGTTTTATGTGTTGCAGATCCAGTTCCTGGCAACGAATAACATTGCCGAATATGAAGCATTGCTGCATGGAATTCAGATTGCTAAGGACATCGGCATCCGACGTTTAATGTGTTATGGAGATTCGGATCTTGTGGCTCAACAAGTGTCGGATATCTGTAATGGAAATAAGCACATGGCAGCATATAGAGCTGTCTTGGTTGAACTATCTAAATCGTTCGAAGGTTTTGAGGTTCAACACATCCCTCGAATAGAAAATGAGGAAGCATATGAATTATCTCGAATAGGCTCTACACGGAAAAAGGTATTGGATGGCGCTTTTTTAGAGCACCTCAAAGTTCCCTCTATAAAAGGAGTAGACGAGGATTATCTGACCAAATCCGACTCACCTTTAGTAGCAGTCCTGGCTGTAATTCCTAGCTGGACTCAACCTACCTTGATTACTTGGTAGATGGCAAATTACCCGAAGACGAGGTTCTGAGCTAGGAGATCAGCCGACGAGCAAAAGCCTATACTATAGTAGATGGTGAGCTCTATAAGCGAAATGTGTCTGGGTCTTTCAGTGTTGCGTATCTCCGGAAGAAGGAGTGGAAATCTTAAGAGAAATCCACGAAGGGGAATGCAGCCATCATGCTGCAACCAAATCTTTAGTGGCAAAAGCTTTCCGACACGGTTTTTTCTTGCTTATTGCCAAGGCAGATGCTGAACGGCTGGCCAAGACGTGCAAAGGCTGCCAAAAATACGCCAAACAAGCTCACGTTCCGGCTGATCAGCTGCGAACAATACCTATAGCATGGCCTTTCGCGGTCTGGGGGCTTGACATGGTAGTACTGTTTAAATGGGCGCCAAGTGGATTTACTCATCTCTTAGTGATGGTGGATAAATTCACAAAATGGATTGAGGCTAAACCCGTCACTAGTTTTGATGGAGAAACAGCTAGAAGATTTGTTGAGGATGTCATAATCAGATACGGTTATCCGCATAACATTATCACGGACAACAGGAGTAACTTTTCTATGGGAGAGCTTGCCGAATTCTGCGACGAACAAAATATCCGGCTTGACATTGTGTCAGTCGCACATCTGCAAGCTAATGGACAAGTCGATAGAGCAAAAGGTTTAATCCTACAAGGCCTGAAACCAAGACTCGAAGCACCACTACGACGTGCTGCGGGGGCTTGGGTACAGGAATTACTTTCTGCGATATGGAGTTTACGAACAACTCTGAATAGGTCAACTAGATACACACCTTTCTTATTGGTATATGATGCAGAAGCAGTTCTTCCTAGTGATTTGATTCATACTTCTCCCTGAGTTATTTTGTATATTGAAGAGGGTGCCGAAATTTCTCGACAAAATGATCTTGATTTAATCGAAGAAGTTCGCGTTGTTGCGGAAATGAGATCAACAACCTATCAGCAGAAGTTATGCAAGTATCATAGCCAGAGAGTTAGAAACCAGTCTTTCAATAAGGGCGATTTGGTTCTCCAGCTTGTGCAGAAAAGAAAGCACAAACTTTCCCCAGTATGGGAAGGGCCTTTTTTAGTTAGCCGAGTATTGCACAATGGTTCTTACTATCTAACTGATATGCGGCCAGTGAAAGAATGGCCTGCTACTAAGAAGAGAAAAAGAGCTAGGGGTAGTACAGACTCGGAAGAATTAGATAGACCGTGGAATATTGCTCAGCTATGTCCCTTTTATTCTTAAATTATCTTTCTTTGTAAATCATATATGTGTGCATGTTCAATGAGAAATAAAGTATTGGTTGCCTCAATTCTTATGAGAAGTTTTATATTACCATCTTATTTCGAATGATCATGTCACAGTCGAAAATCATAGAATACTTGAAAGAACTTTATGCTCATGTTGGTTCTGTTTAAGATTTCCGATTCTAAAAATGCTGCCTTCGGGTATAATTCTAAATTTTCTAGTTTGTACTTTGGTTATTTATCTGATTGCTGGATGCGGGCATTTTCCAAGTAGTGAATTGTTGGTACTGGAAGCTGGCTTTGTTTCCGAGTTTAAATTGGTTTAGCAATTGAGCTTCGTTGCTCGGCAAAGTTTCCGTGTTGAAGGTTGGCCGGCTCACGAAAGGGACGAGGCGGAAAGCTAGATAAACGATAAGTGTAGACACAAACATAAGTGCTTATGTAAATATTTCAGCCACATAAAAGTAAAGCTAAAAGTGCTAAATAGAAGTAGCAAATATTAGCACCAACAAAAGTATTACACTACTTATTTACAACTCGAATTGTTTTTAGAATAATACAAAGTTTGTTCTGATGCTCTACGATGCAAGGGAAGAGGTAGGAGCTGCTGTATCACTGGAGACATTCAAATCTGAAGTGGTTTGTTCGTCGTCGGAGATTTCAGCTATTTCTTCAGCATGCGGAGGAGGCGTCTCCATGCGAGTGAAGAAGGGAGTGTCGTAGTTGGTTAGATCAGCTACGTGACACTCGTATCCGGCAGAGGAGTCCATGATGGCATTGATGTTCTGCTCCTGTCTGTCTTCATCCACTTTACAGTACCCTCTGGTTACTTGCCAGATTTCCATGTTTCCATGGTGGCTCATAACCATGCTGAGGGTGTTCTGTGTTGTTGTTCGCGCATAGTACATGTTCCAGTCCTAGATGAGCTGGGGCATCTCCTTGGCCTAGTCTCACACCTCAAAGCCGGACATTCTGTGCATATGCGGAACCTTGAGTACTTCGCCAATATCCTCCAAAGATTGGCAGAAATCGTGAAGCAAATCGCCGACTTGTGAAAGCCAGCTGGTGCGAGACTCGGTGGAGGCAGAATCCAGTAAGTTCAGAGGAGATGTGCATATAAGGCAAAGGTTAGTAAATATATCCGAATTCCTATAGTCGGAAAAACAAAAGGTCAGAAAGTGGGAAACATACCGAAGATGACATCGTCAACTTTGGTCTTCTCTGCCCTAAAGCTCTGGACTTTAGCCCGGAGTTCTTCGGAGATGTCCTTCTCTCTGAATAAAGCATCATTGAAGATCTTTTGATCCTGGGCCGCGATGTGGCTATCACGTTCTTCGGTAGCCATAGAAGAGGATTCGAGGACTTGAGCAATGCTCTGCTCGTGATGCACCTTCAATTTTTCCAGCTCCCGAAGTAAGTCGGTGTTCTCCACCTCCAGGGTCTTCAGATTCTCAGCTTCCTCAATCATAACACATGATTTTTTGACTAGTGCTGTAAGAAAAAAGAACAACAGTTGAATAAATAATTCGACTATGAAAGAAAGAGCGAGGTTAAGGACTGAAATGCTTACCTTCAGCCTCATCCCTAGACACTTTTAATTGAGAATTTTCAAGCGGGGGAGCTCTGATCTCTCTTCGCTTGTTGCAGATATTCTTCAACAATCCTAGTTATACGAATTAAATTTCTGTTAGTCAGAATACCCAGAGTCAGAAGTCTACTAAAGATTGAGCTAATATTTAACTAATATAAGCACGAGCCTTGGGGGCAACACTAGTTCTTTTTTTGGCATCCAAGGAAAGCATAAATTCGGTCTGTCTATCCAACTTCATGCTTGGAGGCTAGAGGATATGATATGAAATACAGTAATAAAGTTGAGCTTGAAATTCAACTTACATGATGTTCATGTGCAAGCTTGCTTAAGCTCATGGTCACCTCGGTGCTAACCTTCTCAGCGAGGGTCGGCGGGATTACCGGTGGAGGAGGAAGCACGCCGGCTCTCAGCCTCTCATCGCAAAGACGAATCTGCTCAAGGAGTTCGGAGTACTTGACATCCTCTGCGTCTTGTGCCTCCTCCTCAGCAGTAATGTTCCGGCTTTCCAAGCATTGCTGGGCTAGCCGTTGGATCTCCTCCATAGATTTCCGAGTAATGCCAAGTTTGGCAAGACCCGGATTGTTGAGGAGGTTTTCAGTGAAGACCTCTGCCGAGGGATCATTACTTGTAGAGGGTTCACCCTTATCAAAACTCGAGTCACCCATGGTGACGTCAGTTTGTGAGCCGAGGGTTGCTGACTCTGCTTGTTGAGCCGGATCTTCCACAACTGGCAGAGATGGAGTAATCTCCGGCACTGTAGAAGGCTGAGGGGCAGGAGTCGGAGGTGCTGTGGAAGGAGAAGTCAAATTAAGCTTTGACTGGCGTAGGGGCTTCGAAGAACCTCCTTTCCCCTTCCCCTTGGTGAGTTGTTTAGCTCTGAGGAGATAATAGAACAAAGATCATTACACCTCAGAATTAATTAAGAAATAAAATACGGAAACCTTGTGAGGAAAGTTACCTCTTCACAGTGGGCACCTCCTTTGCGTCACTAGAAAGTGTCGGAGCCTTACGCTTTTGGGTAAAGGTCTCTGGCAGAGGAACCAGTTCTCCATCATCCTAAGAGATCTCAGGAGGATATCCCTCGAGAGGAGCAAGCTAAGACTCGGGGAGGTCAGCAAGCTGAAAAGGAAAAATATCTCAGTATTGCAGAAAGAGATAATAATGTAAAGATGAACACATAATTCGAGTTACTGTTGGAAACTTACTGGTACCACGGGATTATAAATCGTATGCATGTCCAAGGACACCTCTAGGATTTTCCTCTCGATCCGCTCCCTTATCAACCATCTGATTTGGGACTCATAGTCCTTTTCCAAGTAAGGACATGTGAAGATCTAGAGAGAGTCCTTCTTGGACACTGTGACTGAGTGCATAAGCCGGTCACCATGGTGTTGGAGAGGCTAGATCAGGCATGCCAGCCAGCAATGAATCAAGTCGGACCCTTTAAGGCCCTTGTGCTTCATCAGATATTCAATCCGCCTCTTGGCGAGAAGCAGCCCATCACTGAGAGCCGGCGCATTTGCGTCCCAGGACTGTTGGGGCATGGCGAAACCGCCAACAAAAGCCGGCAAAGCAGTAGCTTTGCCGGGAGCAGGATTATCCTTGTGATAGAAAAAGTCGATGGCCATTGCTTTACCGACTCACTAGCCTTAATCCTAGGATAGACACGCTCTCTCCTAACAGAAAAGCTAAGAGTTCCGGTAATGTATGGATTATTAGCAGTGATAGAGTTTCTCCGGGTTTGAAAATAAAACCAGAAGAGAATGAGACTTGGCCTAATGCCAAGATACTGATGTCTACGCACGCTTCTATTCTTGTAGACAGTGTTGGGCCTCCAAGTGCAGAGGTTTGTAGAATAGCACAAAGTTTCCCTTAAGTGGATCAGCCAAGGTTTATCGAACTCGGGGAGGAAGTGGTCAAAGTTATCCCTCTCAAGCAACCTTGCAATCAAGATACAAGAAGTCTCTTGTGTCCCCAACACACCCAATACACTTGTCATGTGTATAGGCGCACTAGTTCGGCGAAGAGATAGTGAAATACAAGTAATATGGATGATATAAGTGGTAATTGGAATCTGAAATAAGAGTGGCAGCAAGCAAACATGTAACAATACTGATTGTAAACGGTGTTTCAATGCTTAGAAACAAGGCATAGGGATCATATTTTCACTAGTGGACACTCTCATATAAATATCTTCTCTTCATTATGCTACCCTGAACTACTCTCCGTTTGGACAATGTAGGGCTATAACAGCACACCTTAAAGTTTGCATTCCCCATCTAGATAACCCCTCACTATCACCTTGAGCGCTAGATGGTTCCAACAAACACCACAATCTCATAGAGACATCCAACTCAAATTATACTCATGATAAGTATTTCTGTAACCTTAGCCTAAGTGCCACACAGTGTGCACACTATCAACTTCACACACCTGGGGATAAGCAGAGATTAATTAAAGCACTTGAGTAGCAGAATAGATCTACTTATTCAACTAGATTACAAAGCTCATGATCTCAATAAGATCACGCATAGAGAGAGATGAACACATAGCTACCGGTAGAGCCCTTAGCCTTGAGAGAGAACTACTCCCTCCTCATCATGGGAGTCAGCAATGGCGATGGAGATGGCGGTGGAGTCGATGGAGATGGCTCCGGGGGAACTTCCCCATCCCGGCAGTGTGCCGGAACAGAGACTTCTCTCTCCCGAATCTCCTCTTCGGTGGTGGCGGCACTGCGGAACTTTTCATGCAATTTTGATCAGGTCTCTAGGGTTTTCATCTCGGGGGGAAATATATAGGCGCAAGGGCAAGGTCGGTGGAGGCCTGAGGGGCCCACACCACCTGGTGGCACTTGGGGGGTACCCGCGCCACCATATGGTGTGGCCGCCTCAATGCCCTCCTCCGTCTCTGCTTTGGACTCCGTCTTGTGTCGGAGAAAATAGGAACTTCGGCTTTTCTTTCGTCCAATTCCGAGAATATTTCCTTACTAGTGATACGTTGTAAACGTATCTATAATTTTTGATGTTCCATTCTTGTTTAGTATTTACTTTCTTGTGTTTTGTTCATACTTTGAGGTATTTTTATACATTTTCTGGAACTAACCTACTAACAAGATGCCACATTGCCAGTTGCCTGTTTTCTGTTGTTTTTGGTTTCAGAAAAGCTAGTAAGGAAATATTCTCGGAATTGGACCGGACAAAATCCCAAGTCAATATTTTACCCGAAGCAACAAGGAGTCCGTAGGGGAGACGAAGTGGTGCACCAGGGCAGCCACACCTGGTGGCGGCGCGGCCTGGGGGGGCGCCACCAGGGGTGTGGGCCCCCTAGTGCTCCACCGACCTTGCCCTTCCGCCTATAAAAGCCTCCCGGGACGAAAACCCTAAGTACCCGATCAAAATTCCATGAAAGAGTCTGTAGCTCCCCGCCTTCTCATCCCTAGATCGGGAGGGATCTGAAGCTCTTCTCGGCACCCTACTGGAGGGGAGAGATCACCCTAGAGGCCTTCTTCATCACCATGCCTGCCTCCGGTATGATGTGTGAGTAGTTCATCCCTGGACTACGGGTCCATGTAGTAGCTAAATGGTTGGTTCTCCTTCTTTCTGCTATCATGTTTAGATCATGTGAGCTCCGTTCATGATCAAGATCATCTATTTGTAATCTTACATGTTGTGTTTGCGGGGATCCGATGGATATTGAGATGCTATTTCAGATTGATTATTGATTCTATCATGTCTATGTTATTTGTGATCTTCCATGCTTTCCGTTGTTAGTAGCTATCTTGTCCAAGTAGATGCTAGCAACTCCAGGAGGGAGTATTTATGCTCGATAGTGGGTTCATGCCTCTAGTAATCTAGGGAAGTGATAGGAATCTCTAAGGTACTATATGTGCCGTTACTACCAGGGAGAAAACTACAATCCTTTGTCCATGGGACAATCATATTGTTTACTTTACGCACTTTGCTTAATGCAATTATCTGTTGCTTGCAACTTAATACTAGAGGGGGTTCGGATGATAACCTGAAGGTGCATTATTAGTCATAGATGCAGTTGGATTACAGTCTATGTATAATGTTGTAATGCCCAATCAAATCTCATAGGAGTTAAGATGATTAGTATATGCATGGTATGCTTTCTTGAGTCTGTCAATTGCCTCACTGTAATTTGTTCACCCAACATGTTATTTATCTTAAGGAGAATCACATCTACTGAACTATGGACCCCAGTCCATTCTTTTACCATTGATAAACCATCTACTACTTACTATTTACTGTTTACTTTATGCAAGCAATTACTATCTTCCACACAATACGTTTAATCATTTGTTTTCAGCAAAACCGGCAAGATTGACAACCTCACTGTAAGTTGGGGCAAAGTTCTGTGGTTGTGTTGTGCAGGATTCCAAGTTGGAAACAATACCTTGGAGTTGTTTCCTTGATCCTATTGGTTCGATAACCTTAGTTTCATAACTGAGGGAAAACTTGTTGTTGTGCTCATCATACCTTCCTCTTGGGGTTCCCAACAAGCTCGATATATTTTGAGCCATCAAACCTTTTTCTGGCACTGTGGCCGGGGAGTCAAGGACATATTCACAAGGGGAGTCCCTCATAACCAATCTCTTTACTTTGTTTTTTGTTTTTCTTAGTTTATTTCTGCTTTATTTGCTTGTTTCTTTTATCAAACACACAAATAAATTAGTTGTACTAGTTTATTCTTTATATAAAAAACGCAAACAAAATTAGTTTCTATCTCAAGTTGCTATTATGTCTAGCATTGCTCCAATCACTATGTCGCCTGAGGAAATGATTTTTAATTTCAAACAAGTAATTGAAGAGAGTTTCAAAGAAGCTTGGTCTAGAATCTCTTATTTACATGAAAAACTGAACCTAAAATGACTCTAAGTTTGTTTCTTAGCAATTTCTACTTTGGAACTGCTCTTTGCTATAGATATGCTTTGGATGCTGTAGTAGGAGGAGATTTCCTCTAGTGCCATGAGGGTGAAGCTTTTAATGCCATAAAATAGTTGGTTACAACATATGACTTGCCTAGCAAATCTAATTCCCCCATTACAAACATTATTGCTAGATTAAACACTCTTGGGACCAACACAGGTAGTTTAAAAGAATGCTATAACATGCTTAAAGAGCATCATGAATATGTTCCAATAAATTCTGAATCTTCAAAATGGCTTCCTATGGTAAAAGTTGTTATAAATAATGAAACTTTTTATGCTCGTTGTGATATCATGTATGAATTCTGTCTTATGCCTAAAGACATCTATGAATCTTTAAATCTTTGGGGACTTTCTGAAGGAGGAGAAGAAATATCTCTTACTAATAATGCCACAATATTACCCATTGGAATAGCTGAAGGAGTTTTTACAAAGATCCTAGGGAAAGTGGTGTCTACTGATTATCTTGTTATTGAATGTGTAGGAAAAGGACAAATTAAACTTGGAAGATCCCTACTAAAACTCCTTGGAGCAATAATAGATGTGGAAAAGGGCATCATGCATTTTGCTTCTCTACCAAACAATCAGACGTCCCCAAAAGATAAGAATAAAGGTAAGAAAGGTAGGGGCAAGAAATTTGGTCTTAATGCTTCTTCATTTGAGAATACTTGAATATTGCTTCTTATGCCTAGCTCAAAGGCGTTAAAGAAAAGCACTTATTGGGAGATAACCCAAATTTTTAGTCAATAAATTTTTCTTTTGTTCAGTCTTGGAAGTTATTGCTTCAGTAATAACCTCTCCTTATCGTTTTTGTGTGGTTTTTGTGCCAAGAATAACCTCTAATAAGAGAGAAATAATGCTTGGGAAAGTTGCTGTCCCGAAACAGATTTTCTGTGCTTCGCTGTATAAATTCTTGAAAAATCACTGCACATCGGATTGAGCTGTAATTTTTTGTGCTTCTTCCCCAGGTTTCATTAGTTTAACACTTTTCGATTTGAGCAATAGAAGGTCTTCGAAAAAAATCGGTTTTTAACTGCTGGTCTGTTTTGATAGATTTCTGCCATTATTTGCATTTGCCTCTTAATCTCTTTCTCTTTGAGTTCTTACCAATTTATTGAACTTTTAAAAGGAATTGCTACAGTAGCTTGTATTTTAATGGAATTTTTACTTATGTTAAAACTGAATCTAAAGACTTATTATCTTAAGTACACTAATGTTGCTTAAATAAATTGGTTGGACCCCCGCATTCATACATAGTTTCAAATAAGTTGATTTGGATTGGAAAAGAGTAGGAAAGTTCATGCTTATAAGTGGTATAAAAGGAGTCTTGTTTTGACTGCAGCCTAGACTTTATCATGTAATGTCTGATATTGCTATGACTATATGCTTAGTGATTATTGCCTTAGCATGACTTGTTACAAACAATTGAGATTGCTTAATGTGCCTTGAAAGAATCATGTTTTGTGTTAGCATATAAAAGCATAATATTGGGGTATTCTCCTTTGATGCTTTATTTGGGTTGACTTGGCGCATGCTCACACCATGTTAAGAATACACCAAGTCACCATAACCTATATGATTGTTTAGTTTTCGACTTGTAATATCAATTTATGCTTTAATTAATAGAGTTTTGTAGCTTTGCATGATTATGGCCATTATCCTCTCTTTGTTGGTCGCTCCGAGTCTTTTGCTAGCCTCCACATGTACCTATGAGTTCCACTCATGCATCCAACTCCAAATAAAACCAAGTTATTCCAAAGAGTCCACCATACCTAGCTATTAGCATTATTTCTATTCCAAGTATATTCATGTTTTTATCTACCTTTCGAATTAAACTTGTTATGTGAAAATTAGTGATTAAAGCTCTCACGAACTTGATGGCACACTTTACTTTCTTGCACTTAATAAACTTGAACCATTGTGCCCATCTATGTTGCGTATATGCTTGCGCTTTGTAAGTTGTGAATTAGCAGAACCATGTTACATGGGGAACGCTTTCAACATTGCACTTTATTTAGTTGATATCATGTTCTTTTGCTTATGGATCACGGCGGTGTGAAATGAAAGGGGAGCTTGTAAAGCTCATGGAGTTTGTATATGTGTTAGAGAAACGTCTGGGCGGCTAGCCTAAGCCATGCCTAATCATGGTGGAAACTTGCAGCATAACCATAGTGTCCTCAATAAAAAAAGAGAAAAGGCAAATCCTATGCAAATAGCAAATAAAAAAGGATCGCTGAGATGCTCATCGTCTGTTTCCTTGTTATTTTGATATGGGAAAGCTCCTGGATCATGGGGCAAGGGGTACGCCGTTGGCGGTTCTCTATGATACACATGTACTTACAATGACAAGAACTTACTTGTGACTAAAGTAGAGTAGCATGAAGTTCGGTACTCGTAAGCAAGGGGCATGAGATTTTCAGCTTATAACTTGTCAGGCATATCCTCATATTTGTTCACTTTAACCTTAATCACCTAAAGATGCTTATGATAGGGGTAATGAGAGCTGAAAGCTAATAAGTACCATAATTTTTGGAAGCTCTTTATTAGACTTGAATCCCAGCTTCCTTCTATGAAGGGCCTTTCTTTTACTTTTATGTTGAGTCTCCATCTTCTATCTTTATGCACCTATTGAGAGAACATAGTGGCCATTCTTAGTTTAATGTCCATTGTCCCAAAACTTGTTGATTGATTGATAACTTTGATATTGCTTGTTCTTAAACTATTTGTATCTAGTCACCCTTATGAACTTCGAAGGTGTCCTATGCATTTATGTTTTGCTACACCATGAGGGACAAGCTGAATACCATTCTCATTATGTTTTCTATATGTAAAACAAACAAACGTATTTCAAAGCATTGTTATTCATGAATCTTTTGTTTGTACCTTTTCATCTTACAACATAGTTGCTATGTCTTATTGTTAGAACTATATATTTCATGTCTATGTTAGAGTACTATGATCCCAGCTACAAATTTTTTACAAATACCTTGATCAAGATTGTGATGGTGCATGTCACCTCAAAAATCATTCTTTTTTATCACTTACCTACTCGAGAATGAGCAGGAGTTAAGCTTGGGGATGTTGATACGTCGTAAACGTATCTATAATTTTTGATGTTCAATGCTTTTTTAGTATCTACTTTCTCATATTTTGTTCATACTTTGAGGTATTTTTATACATTTTATGGAACTAACCTATTAACAAGATGCCACAGTGTAAGTTGCCTGTTTTCTGCTATTTTTGGTTTCAGAAAAGTAAAATAAAGGCCCTTCATAGAAGGAAGCAGGGATTCAAGTCTCATAAAGAGGTGCCAAAAATTATGGTACTTATTAGCTTTCA
The DNA here is from genome assembly GCA_910589775.1 of Avena eriantha. NCBI lineage: Eukaryota > Viridiplantae > Streptophyta > Magnoliopsida > Poales > Poaceae > Avena > Avena eriantha. Next base: position 399,241,391 of record OU342743.1, on the reverse strand, counting down.
GCTCTCATTTCCCCTATCATAAGCATCTTGAGGTGATTAAGGTTAAAGTGACACAAATATGAGGATATGCTTGACAAGTTATAAGTTGAAAATCTCATGCCCCTTTCTTACGAGTACCGAACCTCATGCTACTCAACTTTAGTCACAAGTAAGTTCTTATCATTGTAAGTACATGTGTATCATGGAGAACTGCCAACGGGGTACTCTTTGCCCCATGACACAGGAGCTATCCCATATCAAAATGACAAGGCAACAGACAATGAGCATCTCAACAATCTTTTTATTTGCTATTGGCATAGGTTTTTATTGAGGGTGCTTCACAGAATGCTCACTATGGTTATGCTGCAAGTTTCCACCACGATTAGGCATGGCTTAGGCTAGCCGCCTAGGCATTTCTCTAACACACATATAAAACTCCATGAGCTTACAAACTCCCCTTTTATTTCACACCGTCGGGATCCATAAACAAAAGAACATGATATCAACTGAATAATAAGTGCAATGTTGAAAGCGTTCCCCATGGTAGCATGGTTCTCGTAATTCACAACTTATAAAGTGAAAGCATATAAGCAACATAGATGGACACAATGGTTCAAGTTTATTAAGTGCAAGAAAATAAAGTGTGCCATCAAGTTTGTGAGAGCTTTAATCACTAATTTTCACATAACAGAAGTTTAATTTGGAAGGTAGATAAAACATGAATATACTTGGAATGGTGTAACACACCATGCATAGGAATTTATAGTGGACTCTTTGGAATAACTTGGTTTTCTTGGAGGTTGGATGCATGAGTGGAACTCATCCTTGGTACAGGTGGAGGCTAGCAAAATAGGAGTGACCAACTAAGAGAGCAATAATGTCCATAATCATGCAAAGCGACAAAACATTATTAATTAAAACATAAAGTGATATTACAAGTCAAAAAATAAATTATCATAGACGCTATGGTGAATGGTTCATAGTCTTAACATGGTGTAATCATGTGCCAAGTCAACCCAAATAAATCATCAAAGGAGAATACCACAATATTATGCTTTTGTATGCTAAAACAATGCATGCTTCTTTAAAGGCACATTAACCAATCTCAATTGTTTGAAACAAGTCATTCTACAACAATAATTACTAAGCATATGGTCAAAGAAACATCTAGAATGACATGATAAAGTCTAAGTCACGGTCAAATCAAGCTACCTTTTGGTACCAAAGCATGAAACTTCCTACTCTTTTCCAACACGAATTGACTTATTTGAAAAAACTCTCAAAGATAATAATCAATAAAGACAAGAGAGCATGTCTCACCCATCTACAAAGAAGAACTAAAATGTTCTAATCGAAAAGAATAAGAAAACTGAAGTTAAATGCAGTGCTAGCAGAGGAGAACACTCACAGAACAATAAGAATGAAAACTAGAGTGTTCTAGGCAATGAATAACGCGGTGTGTCTCTCTCCAAAAGAAGTGTGTTGGGATCCAACCAAGTTAGTGCGGCGAAGAAAGCAAAAGAAAACTAAAAACAAAGACGCTCCAAGAACAACACATAGTGCATAAGGTAATAAAAATAAAGTGTCACGAAAGAAGACCTGAGATTATTGATGAAGAAGGGGATGCCCTGGGAATCCCCAACCTTTGACGCTTGTACTTCTTGATTATTTCTTGGGGTGACACGGGTGGCATCCCGAAACTTGAGCTTTTGTCCATACTTCATCTCATCACATTATTCTTCCCTACACTTGAAATTTCCTTCATACAAAACTTCACACAATCTTCATTAGCAACATTAGTGTATTCAAGATAATAAGTCTTTGGGTTTAGTTTCAACACAAGTAAAACTTACATTAAAATAAAAGCTACTGTAGCAATTCCTTCTAAAAGCTCAAGTGATCAAAGAGAAAGAGATTAAGAGGCAAATGCAAATAATGCCAGAAATCTGTCAAAACAGACCAGAAGGTAAAGACCGATTTTTTCAAAAATATCCTGTTCCTCAAATTGAAAAGTGCACAACTAACGAAAGTTGGGTAATAACCTGGGAATAAGAACAAACAATTACAGCTCAATCTGACGTACTGCGATTTTTCACGATTGTTTTATAGTGACACACAGAAATCTGTTTTGAGACAACAACTTCCCCATATCTTACTTCCCTCTCATTAGAGGTTATTCTCGGCACAAAAACCACACAAAAAGGATAAGGAGAGGTTATTACTGAGGCAATAACTTCTAAGACTCAATAAAACAAAAATAAACTAAAAGTAAAAATATAATGGGTTGTCTCCCAAAAGCTCTTTCTTTATAGCCATTAAGATAGGCATGATAATTTTGATGATGCTCACATAAGGAAGTCTAACCCACTTCCTATGAAAAATAATATTGTCAAGAAAGAATTCATGAAAGCACAAAGCAACAAGCATAGGAAAACAAAACAAGTGCAACTTCAAATATTCGAACATAAAGAGGGAAACTTAATATTGTTGAGATGCATAAAACCATGTTTCCCTCTCTCATAATAACTTTCAGTAGCATCATGAATAAAATTAACTATTTAACTATCACATAAAACATTCTTATCATGAGCCACATGGATAAACTAATTATTACTCTCCATATAAGCATAGTCATTCTTATTAATCATACTGGCAACAGATTCAACAAAATAGCTATCATTATTATTCTCATCACCAAAGTCATGAAATATAGGAGGCATATTGTAATCATAACAAATTTTCTCCTCAATAGTAGGTGGACTGAAAATATCATATTCATCATTGTAATAATCATATATTGGAGGTATAGTATCATCAAAGTAAATTTTATCCTGCATGCTTGGGGGACTAAAAATATCATGCTCATCAAAACCAACTTCCCCAAGCTTAGACTTTTCCATAGCATTAGCAATAATGGTGTTCAAAGAATTCATACTAATAACATTGCTATTAGCATGCAAATAAAGTTCCATAGGTTTTTTAATTTTTCTTCAAACACTTCTTGTCTAACTCAAGATAAATACTATAAATCTCTCTAATTTTGTTGTTGTTTTCCATTAAGCCTAACTAGTGAAAATAATAAGAAACAAAAAGATATAATTGCAGAATGTAAAGGAAATAACTTCGAGCACTCACACACCAGCAACAATACTAGAAGATAGCTTAGTAGCCAGAGGATGTGAGTACCTTTTACCTTACCTCCCTCGCAACGGCGCCAGAAAATAGCTTGATGTCTATGCACGCTTCTATTCTTGTAGACAGTATTGGGCCTCCAAGTGCAGAGGTTTGTAGAACAGCAGCAAGTTTCCCTTAAGTGGATCACCCAAGATTTATCGAACTCAGGGAGGAAGTGGTTAAAGGTATCCCTCTCAAGGAACCCTACAATCTAGATACTAGAAGTCTCTTGTGTCCCCAACACACCCAATAGACTTGTCAGGTGTATAGGTGCACTAGTTCGGCGAAGAGATAGTGAAATACAAGTAATATGGATGATTATAAGTGGTAATTGCAATCTGAAATAAGAGTGGCAGCAATCAAACATGTAACAGGACTAATTGTAAACGGTGTTTCAATGCTTAGAAACAAGGCATACAGATCATACTTTCACTAGTGGACACTCTCATATAAACATCTTCTCTTCATTATGCTACCCTGAACTACTCTCCGGTTGGATGATGTAGGGCTATAATAGCATAGCTTAAAGTTCACATTCCCATCTAGATAACCCCTCACTATCACCTTGAGCGCTAGATGGTTCCAACAAACACCACAATCTCATAGGGACATCCAACTCAAATTATACTCATGATAAGTATTTCTGTAACCTTAGCCTAACTGCCACATGCTATGCACACTGTCAACTTCACACATGTGGGGATAAGCAGAGATTAATTAAAGCACTTGAGTAGCAGAATAGATCTACTTATTCAACTAGATTACAAAGCTCATGATCTCAATAAGATCACACATAGAGAGATGAACACATAGCTACCGATAGAGCCCTTAGCCTCGAGAGAGAACTAGTCCCTCCTCATCATGGGAGTCAACAACGGTGATGGAGATGGCGGTGGAGTCGATGGAGATGGCTCCAGGGGTACTTCCCCGTCTCGGCAGGGTGCCGGAACAGAGACTTCTGTCCCCCGAATCTCCTCTTCAGTTGGGGCCGCACTGCGGAACTTTTTGTGGAAGACTGATTGGGTCTCTAGGGTTTTCATCTCGGGCGGAATATATAGGCGATGGGGCAAGGTTAGTGGTGGCCCCAGGGGCCCACACCACTTGGTGGCACGCCTGGGGGTACCCGCGCTACCATAGGGTGCGGCTGCCTCGGTGCCCTCCTCCGTCTCTGCTTTGGACTCCGTCTTGTGTCGGGAAAAATACTAACTTCAACTTTTGTTTCGTCCAATTCTGAGAATATTTCCTTACTAGCTTTTCTGAAACCAAAAACAGCAGAAAACAGGCAACTAGCACTACGGCATCTTGTCAATATGTTAGTTCCAGAAAATGTATAAAAATACCTCAAAGTGTAAACAAAACAAAGATAGTTGATACAAAACAAGCATGGAGCATCAAAAATTATATATACGTTTACGATGTATCAGATACCCTCGCACAAAGAGGCATAAGCGCTCATCTCTAAGAGATAGTTCGGGGGGAGATGGTGGAGTTGAACTCCATAATAATCTATCACCTCAGAGAAGAAATCTGAGGGTGGAAAGCTCAAACCTCTGTCGAGGTGGGTGCCGAAGTGCACCCTCTCGTCGGCATTGGGGGTGGGGACGAATTGTGTATAGCTGCTCCGCTAGTCGCCGGCACGGAGGAGACCTTCATTCTCGATGACACAAAGCTTGGCGTCATCCAAGACGCAAGGGATCCAGACCCCACAGAAACTCTCCTTTTCCACCGCTGACATCGTCGTTGCCATGCCGGAAGATGAGGCCTCAGCCATTTTTCTGTGTTCCGGTGACCTGGGATGGGCGGCGCTGGAGGATTTTTGGGGGGGCAGAGGAGCTCTGTTCGTGGGAGGCGTTGAGAGGAAGGAAGGAGCTAAAGTGCTGGTAAAGAGGAAAGGGAGAAATCTTAGCCCCTTAAATCCTTCGTCCACGCCAAGATTCATGTAATGAAAACAGCAAAACCATGCCACCTGTCGTGGAAGGAGCCGGGAAACTCCCTCGTGATGATTACGCCACCTAGATCTCCACGCACGCATTAAAACGACGCCTCAGTTCTACAAAATGCGGACCCACCAATGGTCGTGCTAACGGGAATGTTTGTTAGTGACGTGACTTGACCATGACTGGTGTCAGATTACGTTAGAGACCAAGTTCCAGCTTAGTTTGAATGTCAAGCTAGAAACCCGAATAATGTATTCATAGGTCCGACTCATTTTGAGACCCGGATCCTATCCTTTCTTTTGAAGTTTCAGGAACCCTTCAAGATTCTGCAAGCCGAAGATCAAGCTAGACGATGATGAAGTCTGACTCTGGATCTTGGAGGCTTCTAGGGGCTACTGTTGGGGATATACTTTCTAGGTATCCTCACTGTGCCTCAATGACCAGGGTGGCCCACTTCGCTTTAGAGCTTTGCTTCACGGGCGGCCTAGTTAGGGAGAAGAGATGGAGTCTAGTCCAGCTACGAGAAGGCCCAGAAGACTTACCGACATAGGCCTATGGTGTTACCTGTAGTTCAAGATGTACTCTGTAACCGACTCTTAGTCGTAGCCGGATAGGTCTCTCCTATAAACCCTAGGCTAGATATCTATATAATCTGTCCTAGGTTACGTCTTTACGGCACCTCACGATAGTCTACAATCTCAACTCGCACAGGAGAAACCCTTTCAACCCATATTCCGGCTCTGCCGTATTACTGGATTGCTAGAAGGAGTAGGATCCATCCAAAGCCGGTGGATTCGAACCTGGTTAAACTTGTGTGCTCACCATCCCGGAACACCATACGTCTCACACCCCTCTCTTCTGCATGCCCCAAGGACCCTCTCATGGCGTACTTGTCATCAACCCAACGATAGCATGTGTTTCCCAGCACAATTTGTTCTAAAATTTCTGGATTTGAGGATCAAAGTCCCTGATTTCCACTCAAGAACACGAGTTGTTTGTGGGGCTAGCCCTGACACCGGAGTCTCTAACCTCCAGCACCGAAGTCTCCCCCGGAGTTTCCACCCCCGTACCCCGGAGTCTACGGCCCTAACAAATTCTTTCCTATTTTCCTTTTTGACTGATTTCATTTTTATGTTTTTGTTTCATGTGCGTGTATGCCATTCTAACAAAGCTTCCGCAACAAGGCCTCGCACTTGACATCGACACCATGGAACTTGAACCACCCTCCACCAACGGTTGCAAGTTCGTCATCACCACAAGTTATAACTTGCACCACCTTGGTTAACCCCCCTGCTTCCTTTGTGTGTTACCTAACTTATCAAGAGTAGCTCATCTTGTGTTTGCTGAAGCATTGTGCACTTGCTCTTGCATAGTCGTAGTGTAGAGGAAATAGCAAAAGTTGACTCCATAGCATAGAAAGAAAAGAGATACATCAAAAATAAGAGAGACGATTATAAGCAAAAGAAATAGAGAAAGATACCAATGCAAAAGAGAGTCCAAAGCTTCTAAGCAAGAGTGCGATTAAGAGCAAGGCAAGCGTACAAATCCATTGCTTCTCAATCTTTGTGCAAATGGGCTATGGTCTCTCCTAGCGTTGGCACGACACCGACCATTAATCTTTGTTAGGACCAATTTTGTTTGTTGCTCATTTTCATAGCCATGCTAGCCACATTAATCTCCACCATGTGTGTATAGTCATAGGCTCTAGTCACCCTTTTTGACCTTTTCCTTTGACTCTATTTTTTTTGATTTTACCCACTTTTGACAATAACCTTATCGTTTGGTTGTTCTATTTTCTATCCACCTTCCTATCCTTCCACCATAGGCCTTTGTGTGTGTGTCTTGTGAATCGCTACTTCCTTTGCTCTCGGTAAGAATAACATTTCCAATTTTTGACTCGATGAGGCAAGGTAGCTCATTCCATACCACCAATATCACCCTTCCTTGCAATTGTGATTATACAACAAGGCTAGGGGAAGCGGAGCTAGCGGAGATGGAAACTTCAACAAATAATATGGTTTCACCACGCGCCATAACTTATGGGCGCAATGCCCAGAATTCAATGCCCAATATGAGAGGCTTGAGAATTGGCTTGATGAAACTTTTTGAGAGTTTGACTACCGAGACTGGCAACGCTAAGAGGAGCATCATGATCAATTCCAAGCTCTTCACCAAGGTATTTCCAATCTTGGCAACTATCATGGATATCATTCAAGCTCGTTTAGTTCATCTTGTATGTGCTCCTCAAGTCGTCATGGCGACGCTTTGTGCTCACACTCTCGTCATGGAGAACCCCACCACCACAATGGGGAACACCAAGATCATCATCGCCATGAACACGTGGTTGACCCACAAGATTAAAAACCACACCATGCAAGACATCCTCGGCACCATGGTGATCATGCTCAACCACAATAAGAAGAATGACATGGTCGCCCACTGCAACAAGCAATGATACAAGTGCAACCCCAACAACACCCTCAACAAGAGCAAGAACGCCATGGTGAAAACCATCGGGATGATAGGTGTCATCACCCACACCATGACCACCGTCCACATGTAACACCCCGTCCACTAGGCCTAGGGGTGTCACTCCTGGCAGCTTACTACGATCTCTAGACTAGCCCCACAAACCAACACTAGTCTTTTCTGCGCACTTTGTCATCACTCGTGTGCACCCGGTACCCACTTCCCGGTCAATCACCCATCCTCAAGTTTCTCTAGGCCAAGAACGGTTAACCTCGGAGTTATTTTTTGGATGAGCTTCTGAAAAAGAAGTTGTAACTTGTTGGTATGAGTATCCTATCAATCCTATTAAGCCATGTGTTGTATCTCACATACACCCACCCTTAGAAGATTGATGCCCTCATCGATCAAACACAAGACATGAATGTCCCCTCTTGGCACACGTTTGTGCGTCCAGTGACGGCACATGTGCCATGCCGTGTCCACTCCGGGTCACACGCGCCATGCTCCACATGTCCCTCCACTGACCTGCATACGCCCGTGTAACTGCGAGGATCGGCTCTGATACCACTTTATAACACCCTGTCCACTAGACCCGGGGGTGTCACTCCTGGCAGCTTACTAGGATCTCTAGATTGGCCCCACAAACCAACACTAGTCTTTTCTGTGCACTTTGTCCTCACTCGTGCGCACCCGGTACCCACTTCCAGGTCGATCACCCATCCTCAAATTTCTCTGGGCCAAGCACGCTTAACCTCAAGCTATTTTTTGCATGAGCTTCCAGAAAAGAAGTTGCAACTTCTTGGTATGAGTATCCTATCAATGATATTAATCCATGTGTTGGATCTCATACCACATCACATAAATCAAGAACCGCAATTGGATACAAGTGATGATGATGAGGATACGCATCGCGCTAGATGCAACAACCGTCATGCTCAACCCTACCATCATCACCAACAACCCATGAATGCAAATGATCATGAGAAAAGGCATAGAAGAGACTTTGTCCATCAAGCTCCTCCTCCACCGCCACCTTGAGACAATCAAGCTCCTCCTCCTCCTCCACCATGGGCACCAAGTGAATCAAGCATGAGACAAGAACGCCACAACTACCACCATGAACATGAAGAAACAAGTTTGGGAATATCAAATTCGCTATGCCTAAGTTCAAAGGAGAAGAAGATGCTAATGCGTACATTGATTGGGAGCTCAAGGTTGATAAAATCTTCCGAGTTCACAACTATTCCGAAGAGAAGAAAGTTGCAATGGCATCCCTTGAGTTTGAGGACTATGCTAATGTTTGGTGGGAAGATTATCAAAAGCATTGTGAGAAGAAAGAAAAACTGCCAATTAGCACTTGGATGGAAATGAAGGAAGTGATGAAAAAAGGTTCATCCCCGAGCAATATAGACAAGATCTCTTCAACAAGATACAAAATTTGAGGCAAGGCACTAGGTCAATTAAAGAGTTCTACAAGGAGGAGAAGACTATGATGCGAGCACCATGAGATAACTTGAAGAGGAAACAATAGCAAGGTTCCTTAACGGTTTGAGCCGCCCAATAAGGAAAATTGTTGACTTCCAACCATATAAGAACCTCACCGAGCTCCTCCACCAAGCTACCAAAGCTGAGCATCACTTGCAAAAAGAGAATGCTTATGAGAAGACCAAGGCATACTTTGCTTCCATCAATTCAAATACTTCCACCAAGCCAACAAACCAAGCACCAAGCTCGTCCAAGCAAGCAAATACCATGATAGCATCCTCCTCCAACATGACATCAGATAGTCAAGTTACTTGCTTCAAGCATTCAGTGAAGGGTCACAAGTCATATGAATGCACCAACACAAGAGTTATGCTTACGGATGAGAATGGCACAACCTGTTCCGTGAGTGAAGAAGAATATGAGGCTTTCACTCAACAAGCAATTTCAAGGGAAGCCGGGATGGAAGAGGATGACCCTCTTATATGCGAGCATGATCCAAGCCCTTCCCTAGTCATTGCTCAAGTCTTGAAAACAAAATCCATACCAAGAGAAGAGCAACACCTCAATATCTTCCAAAATCGTGCCGGAATTAATGGCAAGTCCATAAAGGTGATCATCGATGGAGTTAGTTGTCACAACCTTGCAAGTATGAAACTTTGTGAGAAACTCAAGTTGCAATGCATAGCGCATCCCCACCCCTATCATGTCAAATGGCTTGATGACAATGGAGCACTCAACATAACATCTAAGTTCAACGTCTCCTTCAAGATTGACCCATATGAGGACACCGTCGAGTGTGATGTCATGCCAATGTCCTTATGTCACATGCTACTCGGTACACCATGGAAATACGATAGATGATATCTATATCATGTAGCACTAACCAATACTCCGTCAAGTGGAACGACGAGACATTCGTGCTCCAACCTAGGATGCCGACCCTTGAGACTACCCCTCAAGCGGCAAGTGGAACCTACGGTTGCCTCATCGAGGGACTATACAAGGAATGTACATGCCCTACGGTCGCCTCTTAGAGAGACTCACAGGGTGGAACTAAACATACAGAGACTATGGCCTCCTCCTTGAGGTACCTACGAGACAGGTTCAAGCCTCATGACCTCCCTAGCAGGGGACAAGCGGGGCGACCCTTGAGACAATCCCTTGAGCGGCATGCAGAACCTGCAATTGCCTCTACAAGGGACTATGTGGGGAAAGTGCGCATCCTACGGTCACCTCCTTAGGGGACTTACATTACGTAATCCAACATGTAGAACCCACGACAGCCTCCTCGAGGGGTCAATAGGAGAGACACAGGACGCGAGATCCTCTCGCGAGGGGGGAAGCGACGCACCTCAAAGGAAAACCCCTCAGGAGGCCCCCACGGGATGCAAAGGCCCTAGTCCGCCTCCATGAGGAATCAACAGGCTAGCATGCCACCCCCTTCGGAGGCCGGAAAAGCGACAAACAGACAGTTAAGGCCCCATCGTGGGATGAGTACCCTTACAAGTCTTAACAAAGAAACATCAACTCTCTAAGCGCTTCAAAAGCATTACACTGACAGGAATTAAGCTACCATGTAGTGTTGCTGGTGCTCGCCTTGCCAAGACCTTCTTCTTCCTCCTCGACGGTAGAGTCATCCGAGCCACCGGCTTCGATCTTTGATCCATCGCCTACTTGGCATGGAAACACCTAGATTAGTAGGTCTATGAGCGGCACGATGTGCGTGTCGAGAGCCGGCATGGCCGGCAACCACCATATGACTCGGGAGTAGTCAAGGTCGGGCGACAGCTGTAGAAGGTTGGTGAAGAGGGACCTCCCCACCGTGGACAACATCTCCTTGCACTCTCAGGATATGAAGATATCTAGGCCCTACGTTGTCGTGCCTAAGGGGCCTAGGACCCTATGCACAAGCTCCAGGGATGCCTCGACCTTGCGGCCGGTGCAAAGCTCCGGTGCGGCGAAACCTTTAACCCTTAGGAGTAGGAGGATCAAGGCGCCTTATTTAGTAAGAGAGGAGAAGGACTTACGATGGGCCTCCAGTGCCTCGCGAGCCCCTCGCTCCCACTCCTCGCAGGCACGGGAAGTGGAGGCAGTGGCCTCATTGAGAGCCCTAACTTTGCCCTGGAGGCCCTCGACCTCCCGAAGCAAACCCTCCCGAAGCTTCTTGTCCACCTCGAGAACACCGAGGAGCCTTGAGCTCTCCTCCAACTCTCGGGTAAGGGACCCGTGGACCTCCGACAGCTTGACATCGGCCTCTCGGTGCTGAGCCTCAAGCTCCCTCTAGCGCTTTACCATTTTCGCCTCCTGAGTGGAGACATCCCTCTCACAAGCAAATAAGGCATCCCCGAGCTGGGAGGCTTGGCTCTCGGCGTCGGTGATGATCTTCACTGCCTTCTCTGAGGCATCTCGGAGCACAGCCTCCACATCAAGGCGGAGCTTCTCCCGCTCTGACTCCACCACGTGGCGAGCTCCGACGAGCCGCTCTTGGTCTAGGACCAGCTGGGGGTCCTCATGAACCAAGGTAGTCAGGAACTGGTCCAGCTCCGTCTGCAAGTCGGAGATGAGCTTACCTAGGAGCTCAACTCGAGGGGAGTACTCTGTCTTCACAACCACCAGTTCCCGAGACTCGATGAGCCTCTCTCTAGCAAGAGCCCCCTCAGGAGAACCTAATCGGTGCACATGTGATGAGGGAGCCGGCCGGGGGGACGTGCGACCTCCTGGATGTTGGACTTGGTCTTGCCCGGGGCCGCCTGAGTGCTGGTTGGGACAGGCCTTGGGGCAATGGGAGCCGCGCTACCCGGTAGCACTAGTGTGGCGGTATTGTCTGCCTCCGGCGCAGCATCTGTGACCCTGTCCTCGACAGGGGAAACAACCTCAGAAGGAGAGCCTTGGGGGCGGCTTTCGACCGCCTCGGTCACTTCCACGACCGGGGGCGCTGGAGAGGTGGGGGTGGAGACCACGCGTGGAAGAGATGCTGTCGCCCTCTGTTCGGGCGAGGTCGGCACTGCCTGAACCTATCCAGGCTGGTCCAAGGGACGCACCACCGGTTTGGCCCTCCTGACCGAGGTTCGCTTCACCCACGGCTGCTTTCGCGGTCGGCCTTCACTGTAAGGGTCCTCCGGTGAGATGAAGTGCAAGGATTTGAAAGGGAAAGAGGACCGCCTAACGACTTACCTGGTGGAACCCCCACTGGGGGCCACATGCCCCATCTCCTCCGGGTCGCGTTAGGAGGAATGAAAGGACTCATGGAGAAAGATCCGCTGCTCCCTGACGCGACATCCTACAGAGGGAAACCCTCCTCCTAGGCTCGTTTCGTCCTCAACGCCACGGGGAGGTCCACCCCACTAGTTGAAACTCCTGCACCTCAGCCACCCTCGTGGAGGCCTCAGGGGGCCCACGGGTGAGACCGCGGTGGAGGAGCCCTAGTCCAAGGTGTTCGGGCGCTTGCATGTGTGGCTGGGAGGAAGTATGCCCCACTCATCGAACTGAGGGAGCGAGGCTCGGATCTGCACCTGGCGAGGATCAAGGTAAAGGGGCACGACCTTCTCAGGGATCTTAGAGGTGGTGGAGGTGTGCAGGATCTCGCAGACAAACCCTGCCATGACCGGGTCGTCGGTGATACCTTCTCCCAAGGACAAGTGATCCTGCATAGCAAAGTCACACAGATCTTTGTTGTGCTTCTATAGAGGAAAAATCCTGAGGCAGAGGAACTCCATGGCAACTAGAGGACATGTCAGGCTAGAAGAATTAAGCATCTCGATGCAGGAAACCAGGGCATCGACCTTGTCCCCCTCTAGGTTCATCGCGGACCATCGATCACTGACCTTCTTGGCTAGTGCGGAGGGAGGCAGGAGGCAGGGTTTTCATCCTGCACATCCACCAGGAGCCAACGCTTCCAGAAGTCCTCCACACTCTTAGACCAACCCATTTGGGGCCCGAGCGGTCCTTCCATGATGAAGGAGGCACAACCAACCCCGCTATAGGTGGAGGTGATGTGGAGAGCATATATCTGGCGCAACAGTGCCACCGAAGGATTCACCCCCAGAAACATCTCACACTAGAGGGCAAAGATGGCAAGGGTGGTAAGGAGTTGGGATGCAGGTGGAGCGTGCAGATCTGGTAGTGCCCCAGAACCATCATGAAAAAGGGGGAGAACAGTGGAATCAACCCCGTGATGATGCTATGGTAGAAGAACGGGCACACGGGGCCGGGGAGGCTCACTGGATCCACTGACCCAAGCCACACCCGTGTCTCTCCTACTCATTCAACTGGAGGCGAGTTGTGAGCAGCATCGGTCGAGCCCAATGTCCGTCCGGATCATGGAGGGCATCATCACCTCTCCTGTCTCCTCCACCTCATCACCTGAGGAGGGGCTAGCCGGTGGCAGCTTCCCCTTCGCCGCTGACAAAGCTCCCCGACGAGACATGGCACGCGATGAGCGTTGGTGGTTGTCTGGGGGAGGAGAGGTGCAAGGATGCAGGAAGAGAAGAGGATAGATCTTAGTGTGAAGGGGCTGCTGATACGTCGCAAACGTATCTATAATTTTGGATGCTCCATGCTTGTTTTGTATCAACTATCTTATGTTTTGTTTACATTTTGAGGTATTTTTATACGTTTTCCGGAACTAACCTATTGACAAGATGTCGCAGTGCCAGTTGCCTCTTTTCTATTGTTTTTGGTTTCAGAAAATCTAGTTAGGAAATATTCTCTGAATTGGATGAAACAAAAGCCGAAGTTCCTATTTTTCCTGACACAAGACGGAGTCCAAAGCAGAGACGGAGGAGGGCACCGAGGCGACCACACCCTATGGTGGCGCGGGTACCCCCCCCCCTCCCAGGCGTGCCACCAGGTGGTGTGGGCCCCTCGGGCCTTGATGACACACAAGTATAGGGGGTGTATCGCAGTATTTTCGAGGGAAGTGAAACCCTATTTATTGATTCGACACAAGGGGAGCCAAAGAATACTTATCAGTCTTAACAACTGAGTTGTCAATTCAGCTGCACCTGGAAACAATCTTGCTCACAGTAGTTTATCAGTAGCAACAGTTTTGTAGTAGAAATAGTAAAGTAACAGTAGTAGCAAAACAAAGACAGTAGTAACAAAAGCAGTAAACAGTGGGATTCGAGTGCGGTAGGCATAGGTATAGATGGACGGGCGTTGCATGGACAAGACAATTCACATAGCAATCAGAACATAGGGCAATTGCAGATAAAGAAGATAAAGCACCCAAGTACTAGACAATCCTAGGCATGTGTTCCATATATAGTCATACGTGCTCGCAATGAGAACTTACACAACATCTTTTGTCCTGCCAGCCCGTTTGTAGCGGGGCCTCTAGGGAACTACTCGCAATTAAGGTGCTCCTTTTAATAGAGCACCGGAGCAATGCATTAACACTCCGTGAACACATGTGATCCTCACATCAAAGCCTTTCCCTTCCGGTTATCCCGATTTCTGTCAGTTCGGGGCCATAGGTTCCAGACAACAACGTGTGTATACAACTTGCAGATAAGACCAAAAAAATATTATCATAATGAATCAATAATAAGTTCAGATCTGAAATCATGGCACTCGGGCCCTAGTGACAAGCATTAAGCACAACAAGTCGCAACAAAGTCATAAAGCACTAATAAAAGATACTAGGCACTATGCCCTAACAATCTGATGCCATTACATGAACGATCTCATCCAATCCCTACCATCCCCATAGCCTACAGGGGGATTACTCACTCATAGATGGGGGAAACATGGATGGTCGATGGAGAAGCGATGGTGATGATGATGGCGGTGATCTCCTCCAATTCCCCGTCCTGGTAGGGTGCCAGAACGAAATTTCTGGTGCTGTTTCATGGAATCTGATGGTGGCGGCGGAGCAGAACTCCTTCTGGAAAAACGTCGAACCCCCCAAAGTTTTTAGGTCAGAAGGCTCCTTATAGGCGAAGGGAGAGGCCGAGGGGGTGCCTAGGGGGCCCACACCACCCCCTGGCGCGGCCTAGCCTAGCCCGCGCCACCAGGTGGTCTGGCCACCCCAGGGCTCTTCTCCTTCTCGTATTCTGGCTCCTGGAGTCTTCGGGTGAAATAGGATTTTTGGCATATTTTCCGGGATTTTTCCTGATAGTTGATTTTCTGCACAAAAAGTAGACACCAAGGCAATTCTGCTGAAAACAGCGTCAGTCTGCATCAGTTGCATCCAAATCACACAAGTTTAGAGGAGAAACAATAGCAAACGTGTTCGGGAAAGTAGATACGTTTTGGACGTATCAACTCCCCCCAAGCTTAGCTTATTGCTTGTCCTCAAGCAATTCAGTTGAAAACTGAGTGCGATAAAAGAACTTTCACGAACACATTTGCTTCATATGATGTAAATTTTCTCAGCAATGTGATCAACTACTTGGACAATTCATAATAAAGAGTATGCAACTAAGTCTACTTAATAGTCATTGCAAGCTATGAAGAGATTTCAACTCAAGAATTATAAGTAGCATGAAGCACGAACATAAGCAACATTACAATGCTCATAAAAAGGTATGATAGAGTGGTATCTCGCTTGCCTTTGATTATGAATGCCAAGGCACCTCTGAAGTTCAAGTGATGACTAGAAGTAAAGATATCAAGGATACAAGCATCAAAGTCATAACACAAATAATCAAGTATTGGAACAAACACAAAGAATGATAACTATGCTCTCAATAAGGTGCTCAAAGAATAAGTGGAGACTCAACAGGTAGAGGAAAAGGTTTTGAATAATTTGAAAGGCTTCCAAATGCTGAAAGTATGGTACTCGTTAGCTTTGAGCTCACATTGCCCCTATCATAAGCATCTTTAATGTGGTTAAGGTGAAAGTGACACAACTAAGAGGATATGCTTGACAAGTTATAAATTGAAGTCTCATGCCCCTTACTTACGAAGACCGATCCTCATGCTACTCAACTTCAGTCACAAGTAAGCTCTTGTCATTGTAAGTATATACGTATCATAGAGAACCGCCAATGGGGTACCCCTTGCACATGACACGGGAGCTATCCCATGATCAAAATGACAAGGCAAGCAGACAATGAGCATCTCAGCGATCTTTTTATTTACTATGTGCATAGATTTTTATTGAGGTTCCTTCATAGAATGCTCATTATGGTTATGCTGCATGTTTCCACCATGATTAGGCATGGCTTAGGCTAGCGGCCCAGGCATTTCTCTAACATACATACAAAGTCCATGATCTTACAAGTTCCACTTTTATTTCACACCGCCGGGATCCATAAGAAAAAGAACATGATATCAACTAAGTACAAAGTACCTATGAAGCGTTGAAAGCCGTCCCCATGATACATGGTTCTGCTAACTTCAACTCATAAAGCGCAAGCATATGCACAACAAAGAAGGAAGCAATGGTTCAGGTTTATTAAGTGCAAGAAAATAAAGTGTGCCATCAAGTTCGTGAGAGCTTTACTAACTAACTTTCTCATAACAAGCAAACATTTTATTCGGAAGAAAACAAGGCACATTGAATATGCACGGAGGTAGCAAATGATGCTAATGGGTAGGTATGGTGGACACTTTGGAGATAGTCGGTTTAGGGAGTTGGAAACTTGAGTAAAGCACTCAGTGGAAGTGAAGGCTAGCAATAGTAAGGGAGTGACAAACGAGAGAGCAATAGCTGTCATTATCATGCTTGCAACAAAACAAGACTACTCATGGCATGAAAATGATTCCAGATCCTCAAGGCAAAATAATTCATCAAGGCTTAACTGATTATCACAGTCATGTGCATGCATGAGCATGTGCCAAGTCAATCAAATGAAACATTCAGAGGAGGATACCACGGTGTCATACCAATTTATGAATAGAGTAATGCAAGCAAACATTCATGAAACATGCTACAAACTATTAGCGAGCTGGAGCTAATCACAAGAAAGCAAGAACTACTAAGCATCCAAAGAAAACATACACTCTACATGAACGGACTAAGAAAGCTCACAATGATGAGTATATGTACAAAAATGAAGACAAATAGAGTTCGTTACCAGCCTCTTCCCACGCCTCAAGTTGTCATTTATCCTCATTATTGCTCTTTACTTGTGTGGCTTGAATAATAATATGAAACCAATAATCCACTGAGAACTGCCGAACCCTGTAGCCAACTCGCAAAAACCAAAGAAGAACGACAAATATTTTTGGTGTTTTCGATTTTTAAACAAGAACCAAAAGAGAAAAACAAGCAAAGAAAAATATTTTTGTGTTTTTCAAATAGTTCAAACAAAGCAAAAAGGGAAAAGCAAAACAAGGCAAAAGAAGAAGCAAACCAAAGAGAAACAACAGAAATATTTTTGTTCTTTTTGTGTTTTTAGAAAGAAAAAGCAAAGAAGAACAAAAGCTAAAAAGAAAACGAAAACATGAATATACAAAGTACCGACGCAACATGATATGGAGATGAGTGCGGTGTCGGTGTACCTCCCCCCAATGTTAGGCTTTTGGCCTATGTGGGTATCAGCCCAAGCTGGCCAAGATGAAGTGTCACCGGGGTACGACGAGGAGGTACCCTCGTCCTGGTGCGTGCCCGAGTACGCCTCTCCGTAATGTGCGGAGTAATCATAGGAGGGCACATCCTCCTGGTGCTGCTCATGGAAACCCAACAAGTGAAGCTGCTCGTCCACCTCCTCCTTGGAGCGCGACCACGGTCTCCTGTCAACACTGAACAAAGCAGGTTGTGGCAAAAGGATCTCCCTTTCATCCCCGTTAGTGAAAAGCATCCTATATACTAGATTGTTCAAATCAGAGGTAGAAGTGACAAAGTGATGAGTTTTCATGGCAACAAGGTCGAGCCTCTGTGGTGCTAGCATAACATCATCATGAGCCACCGAAAGATCTAAAGCATTGACTATACGCGAGGCAATGATGCCCCCATAGATAGGCCCCCTAGCAGCTAGGCGGCGAGCAATAAGAGATCCAAGATTGTACCGAGTATCATTGTTGAGCGCAGCAGCAAGGAAAGCTAAGTGATAGTTGGAGATATTACTAGTGTTCTCCCTACCCAATACACTAGTGGCAAGATAGTACGCAAAGTATCTAAGAGTAGGGAGTTGGATATTTCTTATCTTTCCACGCTGCGCCATGCGGTCATGATCATTGGTCACCCCTCGGTAAAGCTCCAACAAATCAGCGGGCCACCCTTGAATTTTCTTCATGATCCCTGTCATACGCACACCTACAATACTGCAAAATCTCTCCAAAGGCATGGTGAAGGGCATATCATAGATTTTAAAAGAGACAGTAGAATGATAGGATGTGTTAGTAAATGAGAAACTCTCAACAAAAGTTTTGGTGAGCATACGTGTTGTGCACTCTCATCTTGCATATAAGAGGTTAAGCCAACCCTCTCAATCAGTAGCAAGAAATCATCAAGAATACCTGCAGCTTGCAAGAAAGTAAAACAAGGAAAAGAGGATGGGTGAGCATCCCCATCATCCCTTTCACTGCCAATGCGTGTTGCAATGAGGTCTGCATTGTATGATGGCCTAGCTTGAGAGGCTGTTCTTGAGGGCCTCGACCTCCTATGTGCATCACTCTCAAATATCTCTCCAAAAGTGTGGTTGTTCATACTTGGTATTGTGAAATTTAAACACCTATTAAACAAGTGATTGCAAAGTAAATATAATGAAGGATTCTACTCATAGGGACTTGCAAGAGGCCTAAACATGCATCAAAACTATATCTCTAAGCATCAAACAAGCTTACAAGCTCTCATAACCAGTCACCTACAGCAGCAAAATACTCAACATACAATCCACTAAACACAAATCTACTTGGATAAGGGGAGGAGTCACATACCAAGGAACAATTGCTCCAAATTTCAGCAAGAAAGATGGGCTGAGCAAAGAGATCGAAGAAATCGAGAGCAAGCATAGAGAGAACGCAATTCTGAGCTATGAACTGGAGCTTACTCGGGAGAGAGAAGAAAGTGGCAGGAGAGATAGGTAGTGGGGGCAAGGGGTGGCCCACACCAGGGCATGGCGCCACCCTCGGATGGCCCCGCCACCACATGGTGTGCCTGCCTGGTGGGCCCCCTGGTACCTACCAGGTACTCCTCTGCCCCTTTTTTCACGTAAAAATTTAATATGAATTTTCTGGAATTTTTCGAGACACTTTATTTTTGGGCAATTTTCAGAAATAGAAGAATGATTTTTCTGACAGACAGATTTTTTTCTTTTTGGAAACATGATGCAAGGACAAAACAAGGCTAGAACTACAGAAGTTCTAGCATGCAAGCAACTAACAACAAAAAGAAAACTAAGCGAAAGCAAAAACTAAAATGCAAAGGATAGAAATAAACGGGGATAATCATAATGAAAACATTGTTTTGTTCAATGGAATCCTTTTGTTTGCAAGGTTGATCAAGTCTTGCTACCAAAACAATTGCATATGAGACAAAACTTTGTACTCCACTAATGATTATGTTACCTCAACCTTGATAGCAATGGTCCCAATCATAATAGTTTCAAATTTTTCTTTTGGTATGGGACAATATATTTCTCCAACTTGAATGCCTTCAACATGTTCAATTGAATTTAAACCATAAGTCCTTTCAATTTCTTGGGGAAATAGACAGTATGTTCCTTGTCATTAACATTGAAGGTCACCTTTCCTTGATTACAATTAATAAAAACTCTTGTAGTATTAAGAAAAGGTCTCCCAAGAATAATAGACATATTATCATCTTCAGGCATTTCAAGCACAACAAAATCAGTTAATATCAAGCAATTGTGAGCCACCTGAACAGGTACATCCTCACATATACCCATAGGAATAGTGGTAGACTTATCGGCCATTTGCAAAGATATATCAGTTGGTATCAATTTTTCAAGCTGAAGCCTCTTATAGAGAGAGAAAGGCATAACACTAACTCCAGCTCCCAAATCACACAAAGCAGTTCTAACATAACTGTTCTTAATAGAGCAAGGGATAGTTGGAATCCCTAGGTCTCGAAGTTTCTTAGGAACCTTACCATTGAAAGAATAATTAGCAAGCAAAGTAGAGATTTCCTCATTAGGGATCTTCCTTTTATTCGAGACAATGTACTTCATATACTTTGAGTAAGGAGGCAATTTAATAGCATCAGTCAAAGGAATTTGCAAGAATAAATGCTTCATCCACTCACAAAACTTATTATAATGTTCATCCTGCTTTGACTTGTGTTTCTTATCAGGGAAAGGCATAGGTTTTTGGACCCAAGGTTCTCTTTCACTACCATGTTTCTTAGCAATAAAATCTTCTTTGGTGTATTTAGTAGTCTTAGTGTGGTTTTCAGGTTCTTCTTCAACTTTTTCTTCATTAGGCACTTCATTTTCTTCATTACCACTTTCAGTTTCAGCATCAGAGATAGATATACTATTAGGATCTATAGCAGGTTCAGAGAGTTCTACAACAGTTTTATGTTTCTTTTTCCTTTTCTTACGAGTAGAACCACTATTTTCAGCTTGTTGAGAATCCTGCTCAATTCTTTTGGGATGCCCCTCAGGATATAGAGGATCCTAGGTAGCAGCACCACTTCTAGTTCTAATTTGATAAGCATGTTTTTCTTTAGCAGCATTAACTAGCAAGTCGTTTTGCACTTTAACGAGTTGATCTATTTGAGTTTGAACCATTTGAAAGTGTTCAACAATCATTTTAACATCATTAGAGGTTCTTTCCACAATATCTTTCAACTCAACAATACCTCTAGTGTTTTCCATTAGATGATTTCGCACCCTTTTATTAAAGTTATCTTGCTTAACAATAAAGATATCAAGTTCTTCTAAGCATTGGTTAGGAGGTTTCAAGTAAGGGATATCACCTTCATCAAAGTGTTGGAGAGATTGTACCTCAATAGTGGGTGAGTAGGGAATAGGCTTACATAATTCTTCTATAGGAGGTAAATTCTTGACATCTACAGCTTTAATTCCCTTCTCCTTAAGACATTTCTTAGCTTCCTTCATCACTTCATCATTTAATTCAATAACTCCCCTCTTCTTTGGTGTTGGAATATGCACAGGAATAGATGGTTCAGATACAATTACTTCAGGTGTAACTTGTTTAGGAGTTGTCCAATCTTCATAATTCTTGCTTATTTTAGCCATTAATTCCTCAGCTTCCTTGGGAGTCCTATTCCTGAAAACACAATCAGCACAACTATCTAGGTATGTCCTAGATTCTTCGGTTAGTCCATTATAAAATATATCAAGTAGTTCATTCTTAGGTAATGGACTTCCAGCCTGTGCATGAATCAAAGCACACAACCTTGCCCAAGATTCAGGCAATACCTCTTTTTCTCCCTGTTTAAAATCAAAAAGTTCCTGCAAAACAACATGTCTAGCACTAGGAGGAAAATATTTCTACAGGAAAGTACTAATCAAGCACTCAGGGCTATCAATAGATCTAGGAGGTAAATTACTAAACCAAGTTTTAGCTTCTCCTTTTAGTGAAAAGGGAAAAATCTTAGCAACAAAGTAAGTACGCATCTTAATATCATCAGAAAACAAGCCACTCATGGTAGAAAGTTCATTCATATGTGCTACCGCACTTTCATTATTAGTCCCACAAAAAGGTTCTTTCTCGACAATAGCTATGTAAGATAGATTGAGAGAGAAATCATAATCTTCATCTATAATGTTTATGGGAGAAGCAGCAAACTTAGCAGCAGGAGATAATTTGGGCCTAATAGTATGCCTCTCAAGGAGACTCTTAGCAGCGCTCCTATCATGGGTGTTCTTACATTCTTTAATAAACTCATCGGTCATCTAAACATAATCTTCTTCAATATCATAACTCTCACGAGACTTAGGTGAGCTAACAGGTGTGGCAGTGTCTTCATTAGGAGTTTCGGTATTTCCAGCTATAGTTCTAGCAATCGTAGCATCTAGGAAAGGACCTAATGAACCACTCTTATCAAGCACAGTAGAAGCAGCATCATAAGCATCAGAAGTTTCAGATTCAGCAGTAGTACCAGTGTGTGTAGCATGTGTATGTGGTGGTGTAAGGAACTTACTCAAAACAGACGGTGAACAAGAGCGGTAGAGGTGTTCAGAACCGTACCTCTTCTTGTAGTGAATGGTAAAATAGGAACCTTGCCATCACGAGACTTACCCATAATGGATGGATAGCAGCGAGCAGTAGAGAATCCAAGTGAACTTGATAAATACAGCTATTCTCCCCAGCAACAGCGCTAGAAAATAGTCTTGATGACCCACAAGTATAGGGGGTGTATCGCAGTATTTTCGAGGGAAGTGAAACCCAATTTAATGATTCGACACAAGGGGAGCCAAAGAATACTTACAGTCTTAACAACTGAGTTGTCAATTCAGCTGCACCTGGAAACAATCTTGCTCATAGCAGTTTATCAATAGCAACAGTTTTGTAGTAGAAATAGTAAAGTAATAGTAGTAGAAAAACAAAGACAGTAGTAACAAAAGCAGTAAACAGTGGGATTCGAGTGCGGTAGGCATAGGGATGGATGGACGGGCGTTGCATGGACAAGACAATTCACATAGCAATCAGAACATAGGGCAATTGCAGATAAAGAAGATAAAGCACCTAAGTACTAGACAATCCTAGGCATGTGTTCCATATATAGTCATACGTGCTCGCAATGAGAACTTGCACAACATCTTTTGTCCTGCCAGCCCGTTTGCAGCGGGGCCTCTAGGGAACTACTCGCAATTAAGGTGCTCCTTTTAATAGAGCACCGGAGCAATGCATTAACACTCCGTGAACACATGTGATCCTCACATCAAAGCCTTTCCCTTCCGGTTATCCCGATTTCTGTCAGTTCGGGGCCATAGGTTCCAGACAACAACGTGTGTATACAACTTGCAGATAAGACCAAAAAAATATTATCATAATGAATCAATAATAAGTTCAGATCTGAAATCATGGCACTCGGGCCCTAGTGACAAGCATTAAGCACAATAAGTCGCAACAAAGTCATAAAGCACTAATAAAAGATACTAGGCACTATGCCCTAACAATCTGATGCCATTACATGAACGATCTCATCCAATCCCTACCATCCCCATAGCCTACAGGGGGATTACTCACTCATAGATGGGGGAAACATGGATGGTCGATGGAGAAGCGATGGTGATGATGATGGCGGTGATCTCCTCCAATTCCCCGTCCTGGTAGGGTGCCAGAACGAAGTTTCTGGTGCTGTTTCATGGAATCTGATGGTGGCGGCGGAGCAGAACTCCTTTTGGAAAAACGTCGAACCCCCCAAAGTTTTTAGGTCAGAAGGCTCCTTATAGGCGAAGGGAGAGGCCGAGGGGGTGCCTAGGGGGCCCACACCACCCCCTGGCGCGGCCTAGCCTAGCCCGCGCCACCAGGTGGTCTGGCCACCCCAGGGCTCTTCTCCGTCTCGTATTCTGGCTCCTGGAGTCTTCGGGTGAAATAGGATTTTTGTCATATTTTTCGGGATTTTTCCTGATAGTTGATTTTCTGCACAAAAAGTAGACACCAAGGCAATTCTGCTGAAAACAGCGTCAGTTCGCATTAGTTGCATCCAAATCACACAAGTTTAGAGGAGAAACAATAGCTAAAGTGTTCGGGAAAGTAGATACGTTTTGGACATATCAGGCCTGCATCGACCTTGGCCCTTCGTCTATATATTCCCCTCGAGATGAAAACCCTAGAGACCCAATCAGAATTCCACGAAAAGTTCCACAGCGCCGCCACCACCGAAGAGGAGATTCGTGGGACAGAAGTGTGTTTCGGCACCCTACCGGGACAGGGAAGTTCCCCCGGAGCAATCTCCATCGACTCCACCTCCATCTCCATCACCGTTGCTGACTCCCATGATGTGGAGGGAGTATTTCTCTCTCGAGGCTAAGGGCTCTACCGGTATCTATGTGTTCATCTCTCTCTATGCGTGATCTTATTGAGATCATGAGCTTTGTAATCTAGTTGAATAAGTAGATCTATTCTGCTAGTCAAGTGCTTTAATTAATCTCTGCTTATCCCCACGTGTGTGAAGTTGATAGTCTGCACACCGTGTGGCACTTAGGCTAAGGTTACATAAATACTTATCATGAGTATAATTGGAGTTGGATGTCTCTATGAGATTGTGGTGTTTGTTGGAACCATCTAGCTCTCAAGGTGATAGTGAGGGGTTTTCTAGATGGGGAATGTGAACTTTAAGGTGTGTTGTTATAGCCCTACATCATCCAAATGGAGAGTAGTTCAGGGTAGCATAATGAAGAGAAGATATTTATATGAGAGTGTCCACTAGTGAAAGTATGATCCCTAGGCCTTGTTTCTAATTATTGAAACACCGTTTACAATCAGTCGCCGAGTTCAAGAAACCTTGGGTGATCCACTTAAGGGAAACTTGCTGCTGTTCTACAAACCTCTGCACTTGGAGGCCCAACACTGTCTACAAGAATAGAAGCGTGCGTAGACATCAAGCTATTTTCTAGCGCCGTTGCCGGGGAGTTAAGGTTAAAGGTACTTACATCCTCTGGCTACTAAGCTATCTTCTAGTACTGTTACTGGTGTGTGAGTGCTCGAAGTTATTTCCTTGAGATTCTGCAATTATATCTTTTTGTTTCTTGTTTTTATTTTCACTAGTTAGGCTTAATGGAAAACAACAACAAAATTAGAGAGTTTTTTAGTATTTTTCCTAAGGTAGAACATGAATGGTTTGAAAAGAAAATTAAAAAACCCATGGAACTTTCTTTGCATGCTAATAGCAATGTTATTAGCATGAAAATTTTGAACACCTTTGTTACTAATGCTATGGAAATTTCTAAGCTTGGGGAAGTTAGTTTTTATGAAAATGATCTTTTTAGTTCCCCAGATTTTCAGGAGAAAATTTGCTCTGATGATACATTATCTCCCATATGTGGTAATTCTAATGATACTTGTGATATTTCAAATCCACATACTGAAAGCATCCCTTTTAAAATACCTATGGAAATTGTTGAACGTGTTATGAATAACTGTTATTTTGGAGATGGAACAATCCATCCCGGTGATCATTTACTCTTTATACATGAATTATGCGAGTTGTTCAAGTGTGTAGATATTTCAGTGAGCCTAGTTTAGAGGAAGCTATTCTCTTTATCACTTAAGGGCAAATCAAGGGAGTG
The DNA here is from genome assembly GCA_910589775.1 of Avena eriantha. Classification (NCBI taxonomy): domain Eukaryota; kingdom Viridiplantae; phylum Streptophyta; class Magnoliopsida; order Poales; family Poaceae; genus Avena; species Avena eriantha. The sequence goes on along the minus strand of OU342743.1, from coordinate 399,216,235 downwards.
GTATGAGCTACTAGACGATCCTCATCAATCCGAGTGGAAGGAACTTGAATCTCTCTTTTACTCTACATTTTATCCTCCTCATGAAATTCATAAAGATAGTAAATATATTTATAACTTTCATCCTTATGATGGAGAAAGTATTGCCCAAGCATGGGGGATATTGAATTCACTAGTGCTCAAATGTCCCATTCCTGAGCTCCCCAGTAATATTGTTATTAATAATTTTTATGCAAGGCTTTTAGGACATTACAAGGACTACCTAGATACATGTTTAGAGGGATCCTTCACAAGGAAGGATGTCAAAGCTAAGTGGGATCTTCTTGAAAGAATTCAAAGCAATACCGAAGATTGGGATAACGACAAAGGTAAAGAACCAGGTATAAACTATGAGTATGATTACATTAAGTCTTTTGCTGAAACTACCGATTTTCAAGAGCTTAGTGCTAAATATGGTCTTGATCCTCAAATTCTTGTTGATTGTTGTAGAGCCTTTGCTTATCATATTAATTCTCCTAAAGAAAAATGGGACATGTATCATGAGCCTTTTAAAGACACTTGCATGAAAAATGAAATTGTTATTAATGATAGCAATAATATGCTCAAACCTCTGAAAGTACTATTTCCTATATTCATGTTAATTTTTGTGGAGTACATAGACCTTGTGAAAAGAATCAAATTGAAGAAGAATATTGTATCACCCACAGGAATGAAAAAACTAGAATGTGGTATAGGGCTCTAAATTATCTTGGTAAAAAAGTTTGTGCCCTCTATCCTTTTATTTGTGAACTTTGCTTTGAAGTGGGTCATTTCAATTTTTAATGCTCAGGCCATAATAATAGCCCTTCTAATCCAATGAGTACTTCAAGTTTGTATTGTGATAACATGATCACTCCTAATCAGCATGATGAACTAACATTATTTTTGTGGTGTGAAGAGTTATCAAGAAAAACTTATTTGGTAGATATGAGTGCTTTTGATATGAATAGCATCCCGCATGGTTGTAATCTTTATTGTGTTGATAATTGCCACACAAATACTTACATACAAAATATTATATAAGATGATATTTTACCAAAATGTGACACACATACAAAATACTTACACACAAGTACTATCCATGTTCCTTTCAATGATGATATGTTTAAAAATGAACACACTTTGGAAGATAACTATTCTATTGATTATGATGATACTATATCTCCAATATATGATGATTATGTTCTCGAATATGATATTTTCAGTCCACCTACTATTGAGGAGAAAATTAATTATCATTACAATATGCCTCCTATATTTGATGACTATGGTGATGAGAATAATAATGATAGTAATTTTGTTGAATTTGCTCCCACTATGATTAATAAGAATGACTATGCTTATAGGGAGAGTAATAATTATTTTATAAATGTGGGTTGTGATAAGAATGTTTTATGTGATATTTATATTGTTAATTTTATTCATTATGCTACTGAAAGTTATTATGAGAGAGGGAAACATGGTTTTATGTATCTTAACAATATTAAGTTTCCCCTCTTTATGTTGAATTTTTTGAAGTTGCACTTATTTTGCTTTCCTATGCTTGCTTCTTTGTGCTTTCATGACTTGTTTCTTTACAAGATTATTTTTCATAGGAAGTGGGTTACACTTAAATTTGTTCCATATTTGCTTCTTGATCCTCTCTTTTACTTCAATTCATATTTCTTATGTGAGCATCATCGAAATTATCATGCCTATCTTAATGGCTATAAAGAAAGAGCTTTTGGGAGACAACCCATTATATTTTTACGTTCAGTTTATTTTTGTTTTGTTGAGTCTTGGAAGTTATTTCCATACTAATAACCTCTCCTTATCCTTTTTGTGTGGTTTTTGTGCCGAGAATAACCTCTAATGAGAGGGAAGTAAGATATGGGGAACTTGTTGTCCTGAAACAGATTTCTGTGCATCACTGTAAAAAACAATCGTGTGAAATCTCAGTACGTCGGATTGAGCTGTAATGTTTTGTTCTTATGCCCCAGGTTCTTACCCAACTTTTGTTAGTTTTGCACTTTTCGATTTGAGAAACAAATGATTTTCGAAAAATCGGTCTTTCCCTACTAGTCTGTTTTGACATATTTCTATCATTATTTCCATTTGCCTCTTAATCTCTTTCTCTTTGAGTTCTCTATGATCACTTGAGCTTTTAATGGGAATTGCAACAGTAGCTTGTGTTTTAATTTTTGTATGATGGAAATTTTCAAGTGTAGGGAAGAATAATGTGATGAGATGAAGTATGGACAAAAGCGCAAGCTTGGGGATGCCACCCGTGTCACCCCAAGAAATATTAAAGAAGTACAAGCGTCAAAGCTTGGGGATGCCCAAGGCATCCCCTTCTTCATCAATAATCTCAAGTCTTCTTTCAAGACATTTTATTTTTATTACCTTATGCAGTATGTGTTGTTCTTAGAGCGTCTTTGTTTTTAGTTTTCTTTTGCTTTCTTTGGAGCACTAAGTTGGTTGGATCCCAACACACTTCTTTTGGGGAGATACACACCCCGTTATTGATTGCCTAGAACACTCTAGTTTTCACTCTTATTGTTCTGTGAGTGTTCTCCTTTTAGAACTGCATTTAGCTTTAGTTTTCTTATTCTTTTGGCTTAGAAATTTTTAGTTCTTCTTTGTAGATGGGTGAGAAATGCTCTCTTGTCTTTATTGATTATTATCTTCAAATAAGTCGATTGGTGTTGGAAAAGAGTAGGAAGATTCATGCTTATAGTGGTACAAAAGGAAGCTTGATTTGACTGTGACCTAGACTTTATCATGTCATGCTAGATGTTGCTTTGACCATATGCTTAGTAATTATTGTTGTAGCATTACTTGTTTCAAACAATTGAGATTGCTTAATGTGCCCTAAAAGAATCATGCGTTGTTTTACCATACAAAAGCATAATATTGTGATATTCTCCTTTGATGTTTTATTTGGGTTGACTTGGCACATGCTTAAACCATGTTGAGACTATGAACCAGTCACCATAGCCTCTATAATAATTTAGTTTTTGACTTGTAATATCACTTTATGCTTTAATTAATAATGTTTTGTCACTTTGCATGATTATGGCCATTATTGCTCTCTTACTTGGTCGCTCCTAGTCTTTTGCTAGCCTCCACCTGTACCAAGTATGAGTTCCACTCATGCATCCAACCTCCAAGAAAACTAAGTTATTCCAAAGAGTCCACTATAAATTCATGTTCATGGTGTGTTACACCATTCCAAGTATATTCATGTTTTTATCTACCTTCCAAATTAAACTTTTGTTATGTGAAAATTAGTGATTAAAGCTCTCACAAACTTGATGGCACACTTTATTTTCTTGCACTTAATAAACTTGAACCATTGTGTCCATCTATATTGCTTATATGCTTGCACTTTATAAGTTGTGAATTAGCAGAACCATGCTACCATGGAGAATATCATTTTGCGGCCCGAAAGTTGGGGTGCCTAGGCAACATGGTACCCAAGTTGCCTGTAGTCAGCCGCGATGACTACAGTTGGCTTGCCAAATACTCAGCGGGTCTTTTCAGCATGAATTCAACTTTACATTTCAATACAAAATATCAGGCTAATGACCGTCAAGTTGGGCCCCCTGTCAGTTCTCGCCGTTATGTTGCTCCTGTCGCTTAGGCGTCAAGTAGGCTTGTAGCATTGGCGCCTGCATCCATTACGCGTCTTCTTCTTCCCCAGAGCGGCAATCTGTGGTCGTGCCCATGGCGCGGAGCTAGGACGTGACGATCCTGCTTGGCCCCGCTCTCCTCCCCATCCCGAATTGGAGCTCGCCCTCACCATGGCCGCACCCATGGAACAGCTCGAGGACGAGAATTGGTTCTCGGTGAGATCTCACTATGTCAACCATGCTCGGTCCTATTTTCCTCCTCCAGAATCCGAGCTCACCATCACCGCGGTCGCACCCGCACCAATTTTTCCACCCCTACCGAGGTCTCTGTGGTAGCTCAAGTTCTGCCATGTTGAACCTATAAGCGAATTCGGAGCTGGGCGGCGGGAACCCATTGTTGAACCTGTAAGGAATTTGCTGAAGACTGCGTGTCATGCCAAGGTCTTTGGCTGATGCATTCAGCTTCGGACAACGTCCACTGCTGATGTGGGATCATTTAGTTACTTCAATACGAAATTTCGACCAATTTAACTTGTTGATGTATTCCTTGACAATTATAATATAATCGAGCACTAGAAATATTATGTAGTGTGCATGAGCATGATCAGTAATATAATTGAACACTACAAATTTTAAGGCACTCCATATAAAGGAGTATATATATATAGAAGGTTCACCACAGACACCACGCGGATATATATTCTTACATGCCACACACAGGTAATAATAGTTAACTAAAACAAAATTAAAGCAGGGGCAGCAGTAGGAGGCCGGGAGATGGAGATGCCTAGCATGGCAGGGGCATATCAGCAGGAGGCAGGGACAACCTAGTCGAGGGGATACTTGCCTGCCCTGACATAATCCTGGAGGAATTTGCCGAAGGCTGTGTGTTGTGCCAAGGTAATCGGCCTATGGCTTCTGGCTCTACCTCTGGCAACACCCACCGCATGTTGGATCATGCTGTCGAGGTCCACGTTGATTGCTCTGCCACAGAATGTGCAAAACAGTCTCCCCCTATGGTAGAAACGGATTAGCCCACACCGTAACCGCCTCAACATGTAGCGGCTCTTGTTGTCCCTGGATTCCTTGCTAGCGTCCACATCATCATCATCCTCCTGTTGATTTTTAAGAACATAACTTAGAACTCATACATATGATTTAATTGTATTACAACTCAAGAATTGACAACATGTATATGTAAGACAATATATCTGTGGATATCAAAGAGAAAGCACCTCAACATAATGACAAATAATTGAATTAGAGTGTATGTAGAATAAAGATTGCAGCCTCATAAGTTTCTTCAGGGATGGAGTGAGTGAACAAAGTAACAATTGCACAACCTATATTGTTCTTGTACATTGCCCCAGGTTCACTAACTCATCCCTAAAAAAATATGACACCAATGTGTCTGCCTCTCTTTTGGGACAAATTTGAATCATTGGCCACAATAAGAAATTTAAATGTAATCATACAAAACAATATTAAGGGATATACATAGTCAGGTACAAAAACAAGCCTAAATATTGTAATTATAAATAAAGAACCAAACAATTAATCTTTAGGTACATGTTAAAAATACTTATGATCAAAACCATTCATTTACATATGCATCATACGAATCATTCAAAGATCAGAAACAAATCAAGGATCATATATGTAGTTCCATATGAGAATAAATCAAGGGCCTCATAATTTTTTTCAGAGATGGAGTTGGCGAACCAAAGTACCAACAACACAGCCTATATTGTTTGTGTGCATTGCTGCCTCAGGTTCACTAAGCCATCCCTAAAACACGACACCATCATATGTGTCTCCCCTTGAACTCTTTTGAGGCAAATTTCAATCATCGGCCTCAGTGAAAAACTGAAATGTAATTCTTATACACTATGAATGCATGGAATAGACAATTCAAATATCATAGTTCTATGAATGTAGAATAAAGATTGCAGCCTCATAAGTTTCTTCAGGGATGGTGTAAGAGAACCAAGTAACAATTGCACAACTTATATTGATCTTGTAAATGGCCCCAGGTTCACTAACTCATCCCTGAAAAAATCTGACACCAATGTGTATGCCTCTCTTTGGGGCAAATTTGAATCATTGGCCACAATATGAAATTGAAACATAATCATACAAACCAATATTCAGGGATATACATATGCATCATACGACGCATTCATAGATCAGAAACAATACAAAGATTATATATATAGGTTCCATATGAGAATAAATCAACGGCCTCATTTTTTTCAGAGATGGAGTCGGAAAACAAAAATAACAACAACATAACCTATATTGTTTATGTGCATTGCTGCCTCAGGTTCAGTAACCATCCCTAAGAAGACGACACCATCAGATGCCCTTGCACTATTTTGGGGCAAAATTGAATCATTGGTCTCAGTAAGGAATAGAAATGTAATGTTATAGGCATGGTGTGTATCGAAATCAACACTCAACTAGCAAACTCAACTAGATGGCAGATGAGCAGATTGGGGTTTTTTGACTAGGCGGATTGGGGTTTTGTGACTAGATGGCAGATGCATCAATCGAGCATTCGAACCATGTATATACTACCCTACTTCAAGAGAAAAAGAATCTGTACACGATTGAGCAAATCCTATGTATGAAAAGTGAAATCTGCGGCTGCGACTAGAGAAGCTACCAATGTAGTACCTCAGACTCCTCATCAGAGACGTCCTACTCGAACTTGTCATTCTCCGTGATTGCGTCGAAGATTTCTTGGACGGCGATGGGGTCGTTGATGTAGAGCATCAGATTGCCTCCGCCTGCCGCCTGCCCCCCATCCAGATGTACTGCTGGCACCACGACATTGTCGGCCACCTGCTGCTCGGCGGCGATGGATCCTGGCTGTACGGATGAGCTCGAACCCTCGACGGCGTGGCGATGAGCGGAATTCGTGCCCGGAGAAGACGCCTCCGCCTGCTTGGCGACGACCGAGCCATCTGCTGCTGCGCCTTCAATTAGCTTCACCTCCGGCTCGTCTCCATGCGTACGCTTCATGGCGCACCTAGGGAAGGAGGTACTGCAAGCGAAGGAGCTTCAGCACGCATGGTAGGTGCAGATTGGGGTTTTGGGACAAGACAGATTGTGGAAATGACACAAGGACATGGAAGAAGAAGGTCGAGTGGGTTTATACACACTGGACCATTCGTAGTCCTCGAGTGGACATGTGTGGTGGGTGGGGGGTGGGCTACCACAATATCCACCTTTTTTGGGCGGTTCCCTTTTTTGGAAACAACCACGATCTCCACTTTAGAGCTGCATTGAAAACACGCTCATGGTAGACCTCGATTCCACTGCATGCAAGTGGCGCAGAACCAATTTCTAGCAATGATAGATCTACTCGAGGGGGGCCCTTGCCTCATGGAAGTTACTTGCGGTAGGGCCCAGTTGGAAGTCAGATTAAGAGCGCTGCGTAAAAATGGTATATGTCTTATTAAAATCAAGTGTCAATAAATTACAGTGTCCCGTCGCCAACCGTGCACTCAATGACCCCGTTGCCCTATGCATGTGTTGTAGTAGCAGTAGTAGCCTTTGCATACTAGATTAAATGTGACATGACCACTTGACGACTTTTTCGATGGACGACATCGTGTTACTTCTTGTAGAAGTGTCGCTTGGGAGATGTCTGTGTTGTCTCACGTTGTACTGTGAAGGGCACGACATGTGCAACAGTCCTTGTTGGATCACACAGGATCGACGGTTGGTGCGTACGATCCGCGTGACAACTATGACAACCAATCAGGGCATAGCAGACAGAGTGAGCACATGTTTGGGCTTATACGAAAGAGAGAGAGGGAAAAACTAAGTAGTATCAAAAAACCTAGGGCAAAACTCAGTAGTATAAAAATGGAAAGTGAGTGTCATGTACAATTAAATACATCATGTCAAGAATCAAATTATGCCAAGATATATCCAATAGGGTTCATTGGATGTCTGTTCTTCTCATAAACCACATATGGATGCACCAGAGTCATTGCATGTGTGTTATTGTCACAAACCACACATGGATCCACCAGAGTTCATTGCATGTGTGTTCTTTTCACAAACCACATATGCATCCACCAGTCTCATTGCATATGTGTTCTTTTCATTAACCATAGCTAGAGTCATTGGATGTGTGTTCTTTTCACAAACCACATACGGGTCCACTAGTGTGATTGCATGTGTGTTCTTTCCACAAACCACAGCTAGAGTCATTGCATGTGTGTTCTTTCCACATACCACATATGGATCCACCAGAGTCATTATATTGCCTGTTCTTTTCACAAACCACATATGGATCAACCAATGTCATTGGATGTGTGTTCTTCTCACAAACCACACATGGATCCACCAGAGTTCATTGCATGTCTTATCTTTTCACAAACCACATAAGGATACACCAGAGTCATTGCATGTGTGTTATTTTCACAAACCACAGCTAGTCATTGCATGTCTGTTCCTTTCACAAACCACACATGGATCCATCAGTGTCATTGCATGTCTGTTCTTTTCATTAACCACTGCTAGAGTCATTACATGTATTTTCTTTCCACAAACAACATATGGATCCATCATAGTCATTGCATGTCTGTCCTTTTCATTAACCACAGCTAGAGTCACTCCATGTCTGTTCTTTCCACAAACAACAGCTAGAGTCATTGCATATGTGTTCTTTTCACAAATGACATATGGATCCACCAGTGTCATTCCATGTGTGCTCTTTTCACAAACCACAACTAGAGTCATTGCATCTGTGTTCTTTCACAAACCATATAAGGATCCATCAGAGTCATTGCATGTTTGTTCTTTTCATGAACCACAGCTAGAGTCATTGCTTGTCTGTTCTTTTCATGAACCACATATGGATACACCAGAGTCATTGCATGTGTGTTCTTTTCACAAAATACATCTAGAGTTCATTGCATGTGTGTTCTTTTCACAAACCCCATAAGGATCCATCAGAGTCATTGCATGTCTGTTCTTTTCATGAACCACAGCTAGTGTCATTATAGGTATGTTCTTTTCATGAACCACATATGGATACACCAGAGTCATTGCATGTGTGTTCTTTTCACAAACCACAGCTAGAGTTCATTGCATGTCTGTTCTTTTCACAAACCACATAAGGATCCACCAGATTCATTGCATGTCTGTTCTTTTCACAAACCACGTATAAAGTCATTGCATGTGTCTTCTTTTCACAAACCACATATGGATCCACCAGTGTCATTGCATGGTGTTCTTTTCATGAACCACAACTAGAGTCATTGCATGTCTATTCTTTCCACAAACAACAGCTAGAGTCATTACATGTCTATTCTTTTAACAAACCACATATGGATCAACCAGTGTCATTGCATGTGTGTTCTTTTCACAAACCACAGCTAGAGTCATTGCATGTGTGTTCTTTTCACAAAACACATATAGATCCACCAGTGTGATTGCATTTGTGTTCTTTCCACAAACCACAACTAGAGTGATTGCATGTGTGTTCTTTCCACAAACCACATATGGATCCACCAGTCATTGTATTGCCTGTTCTTTTCAAAGACCATAGCTAGAGTCATTACATGTTTATTCTTTTCACAAACCACATATGGATCCACCAGTGTCATTGGATGTGTGTTCTTCTCACAAACCACATATGGATCCACCAGAGTTCATTGCATGTTTGTGTTTTTCACAAACCACATAAGGATCCACCAGTGTCATTGGATGTGTGTTCTTTTAATGAACCACACCTAGTGTCATTGCATGTGTGTTCTTCTCAGAAACCACACATGGATCCACCAATGTCATTGCATGTGTGTTCTTTTCTGTTGTGACCTCGGATCGTTAAGGATCCTAAGTCCCTGTGATTAACATGATAGTCCTTGGATCAATATCTAGCACTTCACAGTTGATGAATATCATGTAAAACACAAGTCATTATTACACGAATAATCCAGAGTATAATTATTACAACTTGCATAGCTTATAGCTAGCTCAAATAAAACAATAGAAACTAAGTAAAACTTGAGTCCATAAACGCCTCAGGCTAGTTGCGTGAAGACCCCTGATCCCTACGTGCCTTTCAGTCTTCGGATTCTGCACATAAGACGTGCAACCAACAAGTTGGGTCAATACATTGAATGTATTGGCAAATTACACCAAGGAAAGAATAAGACCATCTCTACATGCAAGGCTAAGTGTAGGCTTTGGGGTTCTTTTGCATAAGTCCAATTTTCTCTAAGTAAGAAGAGAAGAGGAAGAGTTTACCCTACTTCGTAAACATTGGTAACTAGTATAGGGTCGAATGGAACACGTGGATATTACTCACCAAGTGTCCAATCAACCTAGCACTTGGATATTACACACCAAGTTCCCAAAATCCCACCCAATGGCGATATTACTCATGCCTTGGGGTTTATAAAACTTTAAGTTTGGAAAAGAGAGAGAGGAACATCTTTCAGAGGCTCCATCCTTCAGATGCTCAAAGTGTTCTTTTCCGTGAACTCGGCTGATCGATCAGATTGCAATACTCTCGAGAGTTTGTGCACTTTCCCCACAATCCACGATCAAGTCCTTTTACGGACAAGACCATGGCGAAGCCTTTCCTTAGTAGACCCTCTACCAGCTGGATCCTCCAAATGTTGGTACCCCGGTGAGGTTTCCCACTAAGTACTAAGCCAAGACAAAGCCCATATGTATTGTGGTTGCACTGGAAGCTTCTGAATTCTGAAACATAGCAGACTTCTTTGATTCCTGGGCGGCCGTCCTCCACCAAAGATCACACTTGTTGTCCCGACAACCATTCCGCCCAGAAGAAAACTTAGTTTTATTTTGAAGGGTGTTTTGAGAAGAAAAGTTCGCTCGAGAGAATATTTTTCTAAAACGGAGATACGGATATTTTTCTAGAATTAAAATACTCCAATCTAAACTTGAAATCCTACTGCAAGATTACTACAGTAAACCAACAATATTATTACAGATCTGTGTTCTACTAAATTTTGCAAATCCAACAGTATATTATACGCAATTTTTGGACAAGTACTCGAATTACTATGAATTAAACAAGTTTAAACGATTTCTGCCTATTTAAAAACAAAACAGATCTGCGGCCAGCTACGCAGCACCAAGTGGCGGCTCAGGATTGGGTTGGCGGACGGACGCGGCGCTGACTCAGCACGCTGACGTGGTACTGCCACGCGGCGCGAGGGGATTGGCCGATACCCCTTTGTCCTGGCCATCTAATCCTAGGCATTAAAATAAAATCGGACGGCTGGGGGGGTGGCCGGCGACTTACCGTGGCAAAGAGGACGTGGAGGACGGCGGACGGTGGCGGCGCGTCGGTGGTGGTCGGCGTCATCGCTGCGGTGCTCCCCCGGCTTGACGGAGTAGATGACGGAGGCGGCCTCCTCGTTGCGGTTCCTTTCCCGGGGGTGGCGTCAGCTCCCTTCTCCCGAAGCGATGACGAATGACGGCTGGTTTTCGCGGACTCCAGCAAATCTCCGGCGAGCAATTGAGGAGGCTGTGGTGCGCTATAGAGAGGGAAAAAGTCGTGAGATAGACTAGTAATGCAAGGGGAAGAAAGGAGCGGCGGAGGTCTTCAGAAGAATCACCATCGGGTCGGTGGCGGTGCTGCTCCGGCGAGGTCGGCGGCAAGCTCGCGAGTGGCAGCCCAGCGGCGGTACAGCGAACAAAGAACTAGGGTTTTGGGGCGGCCGGCGCGGGTTTAAATAGTCCAGAGGACTTGGGCGGGGTTCGCGGAGCTCCTCTCCTATTCGGCCGGAGTTGGTTCCAGAGGCGGCAGCGAACGAGTTCGTTCCGAACTCGTCAGAACGATGATGATGATGGGGTGCGGCCGGGGTGTTAGCTGCTGCGGGGGCGCGGGCGGGCTGCGCGGTGCTGGCTGGGCCGGCCCACGCGCTATGCGCCGCGCACTCTGCCAGGCAGGGCGGTGGTTAGGCCACGGGCTGGTTTAGCCGGCCCGTTAGGCTAGATCTCCTTTTTTTAATTCTTTTTATTTTTTCTGTTTCACTAATTGTCTTATAACTTTTGCAAACGGACTCCAAATTTAATGAAATTTGACTCTAAAACTTTGTAAAAAGAAGGAGATTACTATGGGGTTATAAAATAACACTTTGGCAAGGGTTTAGGAGGTTAGTTTTTGTTTAACCCCTTTTTGTCTTTATATGACTATAGGGTTTTGGGAAAGTATTTGAAGCGGCTTTTATTGTGTGATTCCATGATGCAAAAGATATGATGCATGCTTCTAGTAACATCTGCAATCATAAAATTTGGGATGTTACAGACCTACCCCCCTTAAGAAGAATCTCGTCCCCGAGATTCAGGTTGGTTAGCAAATAGGTGTGGGTGTTCTTTCTTCAGGTCTTCTTCACGTTCCCACCTGACCTCTTCCTCGGAATGGTGATTCCATTGAACTCTGCAAAACCTGATAGTCTTGGTACGAGTAATCCTCTCAGTTGTTTCCAGAATCTTGGTGGGTTTTTCCTCATAAGTGAGATCGTTTTCGAGTTGAACCTCATCCAAAGGAACCGTATCCTTTTGCGGTGTTTCTGCAATTTCCGGGTGACACTTCTTTAGTTGTGACACATGGAATACATCATGAACAGTCAACACTTCGGGCAACCTCCCCTCTACGAGCCAAAATCCTATAGGGCCATATGAATCAAGGTGCCAACTTACCCTTGATTCCAAATCTCTTAACTCCGCATAGTGGTGAAGCTCAGAGATATGCACGGTCTCCCACTTTGTAAGTTACATCCCTATGCTTGGAATCAGCATAACTCTTTTGCTTGGATTGGGATACTTTTAGCCTGTCCTGAATCTGTCTTACTTTTTCTTCGGCATCCTTGATCAGTTCAGGTCCAAACAAACTACGTTCTCCAACTCCATTCCATAGCAGCGGAGTTCTACACTTTCTGTCATATAGAACTTCAAATGGAGCCATCTTGATACTAGTTTGGTAACTGTTATTGTATGAGAATTCTGCATATGGCAAATTATCATCAAACTAGACCCATAGTCTAGTGCACATGCTCTTAACATGTCCTCCAAGATCTGATTAACTCTTTCTGTTTGTCCATCTGTTTGCGGGTGGAAAGCAGTACTAAACTCCAGTTATGTTCCTAGAGACTCGTGGAGCTGTTGCCAAAACTTCGAGATGAATTGGGTACCTCTATTAGAGACAATACCCTTGGGTACACCATGAAGACTTACGATCCTTGACATATAGATCTTGGCAAGTTTAGCACTTGTATAGGTGGTTTTATGGGAATAAAGTGGGCCACCTTTGTGAAGTGATCGACCACTACCCAGATAGAATCATACCTAGAACGAGTCTGGGATAGTCTTGTGATAAAATCCATGCCTACCTTGTCCCACTTCCAATCGGCACAGGTAATGGCTGCAGCAGCCCTGCTGGTTTTTGATGTTCGGCCTTGACTTTGTTGCAGACGTCACACAAGGAGATGTATTCAGCAATTTCTCTTTTCAAGTTATTCCACCAGAATCTATCCTTCACATCCATGTACATCTTTGTATTACCAGGATGAATTGAGTAAGGCGAATCGTGAGCTTCCTGAAGAATTAACTTCCTGATATCGGGATCATCGGGAAAGCACAAACACTTGTCATACCAAAGTGTCCCTTGTTCATCCGTATGAAACCCTTTTGCTTTACCCTTGCTTATATTAGCTTTTATCTCTTCCAACTCTTTGTCCCCCTTCTGGGCCTCTTTGATTTGGTCTAGAAGTGTTGGCACTATCTCCATAGTTGCTAAGTATCCCTGCGGAACTATTTCCAACCAGAGATCCTTGAACTGTTCACACAAATCCTTTGGAAGTTCTCCCACGGTAAGTCCATTTACATAGACTTTCCGGCTTAAGGCGTCAGCCACAACATTGGCCTTTCCAGGATGGTACTGCAGGTCCAAGTCATAGTCCTTGATGAGCTCAAGCCATCTCCTTTGCCTCATATTTAACTCCTTTTGAGTGAAGATATATTTAAGACTCTCGTGATCCGTGAACACATCACAATGTTTGCCCATGAGGTAATGTCTCCATACCTTGAGCGCATGCACAACTGATGCTAGTTACAAATTGTGTGTGGGGTAGTTATTCTCATGGTTCTTAAGTTGCCGAGAGGCGTAAGACACTACTTTTCCATCTTGCATCAGTACACTACCAAGTCCTTGTCGAGAAGCGTCGCAATAGACTTGGAAATCTTTTTGGATGTCAAGGAGACACAAAACTGGTGCTGTTACTAGGCGCTTCTTCAATTCTTGAAAACTTGTTTCACATGCCTCGGTCCATTGGAACTTCTTTTCTTTCTTCAACAATTCTGTCATAGGCTTTGCTATCTTGGAAAAGTTTTCAATGAACCTTCGGTAATATCCTACAAGGCCCAAGAAACTCCTGATATCACCCACATTCTTAGGTGACTCCCATTCTGTCACGGAAGCTACCTTACTTGGGTCCACGGCAACTCCTTTAGCTGACACAATATGACCAAGGAATCCCACTTCTTTTAAGCAGAACTCACATTTGCTAAACTTGGCATACAACTTGTGTTCCCTTAACTTTTCCATAATTAGGCGTAGATGCCTATCATGTTCCTTCTTGTCCTTGGAATATATGAGTATGTCATCTATGAATACCACAATAAACTTATCCAAGTACTCCATGAACACCTTGTTCATCATAGTCATGAAGTATGCTGGGGCATTGGTTAGGCCAAAAGACATCACGGTGTACTCATACAATCCGTATCTTGTGGTGAAGGTTGTCTTGGGTACATCCTGTTCCCGGATCTTTAACTGGAAACAACCTGATGGGAGATCAATCTTAGAGAACAGACTAGATCCCTTTAATTGATCGAACATGTCGTTGATATTGGGTAGAGGGTACTTGTTCTTGATTGTCACTTCATTCAACGACCGGTAGTCCACGACTAGTCTCTTGGTTTTATCCTTCTTCTCCACGAATAAGACAGGCGCTCCCCAAGACGACGCACTTGGTTGAATGAAGCCATTGTCCAATTGCTCTCTAAGTTGTTTCTTAAGTTCCTTCAACTCATCAACATCCATCTTGTACGGTCTCTTTGCTATCGGTCCAGTACCAGGCATCAAGTCAATGAGAAACTCGATGTCTCGGTCGAGAGGCATCCCTGGCAATTCTTCCAGAAATACATCTGGATACTCCTTCACAATTGGCACATTCTCCAAGCTAACCCCCTTAAGAGAGTTCACCATACTTCCTTTGAGTGCAAAGGACGATTTAAAGCGAATTATTTTCTTATCCGGAGTTGTGAGTGCGACAGTCCTTTTGGCGCAATCTATGACTCCCTCATATTCGGTCATGCAATTCATGCCCAAAATTATTTCTAAACCTTGTGACTCCAGAACGACTAGACTTGTGGGAAAGATGTGTACCCCAATACTTAGTTCTAACCCACGGCATCCAGAGTTTGCCACCATTTCTCCTCCAGGAGAACTTACCCTTAGGGGAGTACTAATAGTCTCCGTAGGTATCTTGCCTCTATCCACAAATACCCTTGATATGAATGAAAGCGATGCACCAGTATCAAAAAGAACAACTGTGGGGGTGGAGTTAAGCTTGAACTTACCAATCACGGAGTTAGGTGCCTCACGAGCATCCTCCATGAAGACATGATTCACCATGGCTTTGACGAATGGATTCGGCTTCTTCCCATTTCCATTACCATTACCATGGTTGTGTCCATTGCCATTCCCATTCTTCATCTTTTCGGGGCAAGTAGTTGCATAATGCCCTGTCTTGTTACACTTGAAGCATGTCACTTCACTCAGATCCTTCCCATTGCCATTTCCATTGCGGTGTTTATGGCCATTGTGGTTATGTCCTCCATGACGATGACCATTGTGGTTGTGGCCGTTGTGGTTGTGGGGCGGGGGTGACGAAGTACGTTGCTTCTGATATGGGGCTGAGTTGTGCTTGTGTGAGGTGGACTTTCTCTTGCTGTTCTCTATACTCCTTTGCTTTGCTTCAACCACACCTGCCATGTCCAAAAGTTCCTGATAGTTATCAAACTTCAGAGCCACAAGCTGAATGGATATCTCATCATTAAGTCCCCTTAGGAACTCTTCCTGCCTCTTGGCATCAGTGGAGACATCATCAGGTGCATAACGTGCCATCTTGCTGAAAAGGTCCCCATACTCGGAGACAGAGCGGTGCAGTTGTTTCAAGTCACGGAACTCACGTCTCTTTAGTGACATGACACCAGCAGCTACGTGATGAGTACGAAAGGCCACCTCAAACTGGTTCCAGGTGATAGCTTCAATATTAGGGTGGATGACTTGGTAATTATCCCACCATTCAATAGCTGGTCCCTCAAGTTGGTGCGCAGCAAAGCGCACCCTGTCATCTCCAACAACTTGGACGGTGTCTAACTTCTTGTTGATGGTGCGGAGCCAGTCATCTGCCATAATTGGCTCATAACTACTTGAGAAAATAGGAGGGTTCAACCTCAAGAACCGAGTCAGGCGATCCTGTTGGGGCGGTGGAGGTGGTGGAGGCGGCGGGTTGTTGTTATTGTTTTGCATGTTTTGAGTGAGGAGTTGGATCAGCTGATTCTGGGAGTTCAGAACTTGTGCCATCTCTGGGGGCATGTTGTTGTTCCCACGTCTCGCCATCTGTGGGGTTTGGGAAACAAGTTAAGAAATAGATAGAAAGCCTAAGGAAATAGATAGAAAGGTGATAGCCCAAGTTCCCAAAATCCCACCCAATGGCGATATTACTCACGCCTTGGGGTTTATAAAACTTTAAGTTTGGAAAAGAGAGAGTGGAAGATCTTTCAGAGGCTCCATCCTTCAGATGCTCAAAGTGTTCTTTTCCGTGATCGATCATATTGGAATACTCTCGAGAGTTTGTGCACTTTCCCCACAATCCACGATCAAGTCCTTTTATAGACAAGACCATGGTGAAGCCTTTCCTTAGTAGCCCCTCTACCAGATGGATCCAACCGTGCCAAGAACCTCCAAATGTTGGTACCCCGATGAGGTTTCCCACTAATTACTAAGCCAAGACAGAGCCCATATGTATTGTGGTTGCACTAGAAGCTTCTGAATTCTGAAACATGGCAGAATTCTTTGATTCCTGGGCGGCCGTCCTCCACCAAAGATCCCACTCGTTGTCCCGACAACCATTCCGCCCAGAAAAAAACTTAGTTTTATTTTGAAGGGGGTTTTGAGAAGAAAAGTTCGCTCGAGAGAGCTCTCATACTTAGAAAATTTTGAGTCTTTTGAACCCCCCAACGGTACTTAGTATATATATAGCATAGCAAGCATTACTTAGAAAAAACAGGGGAAGCCTATTAGGACGAAAATCCCTAAGTATAAAGCTACTCATGACATACTACAAAACCACACTTGCAAAATAAGTAGTACTAAGAAATTCTACTAAAGACCTACACATGCATACTACAAGATTTGAAGAGTAAAACATGCATAGTCAAAACCTGGGACATAATATGTACAAGTGGTGTAACTTGCCTTGATCCGAGCAGCACTCTACACAACAATACTCCTCAGCGCACTCCGAACAATCTAACGAAACACAAACATAGATCCAATCACAATTTGCACAAAACAATGCCACGAAGGTAAATATGCATGCATGCAACATGGTAATATGCAAGGATGGATTCAATTTCGACCAAGGGTTTTATTCTGGGGAGTTGTTGTGTTGGGGATGTCATTAGTATCGATTCCCACAGATTTTATGTATTTTGGGTTAATACTTAATTAAACATGCTCATAAATAGATCTACACTTCCAATCTACCTCTAAACAGATCTAAACACTCTAAGCATGGTATACAAATTTTCCACAAAAGATCTCGTAGATACAAAACCAACACAGCAAGAATCAACTAACACGGAGTTACGGATATTTTTCTAGAATTAAAATACTCCAATATAAACTTTAAATCCTACTGTAAGATTACTGTAGTAAACCAGCAATATTATTACAGATCTGTGTTCTACTAAATTTTGCAAATCCAACGGTATATTATACGCAATTTTTGGACAAGTACTCGAATTATTATGAATTAAACAAGATTAAAACGATTTCAGCCTATTTAAAAACAAAACAGATCGGCGGCCAGCTACGCAGCGCCAAGTGGCGGCTCAGGATTGGGTCGGCGGACCGACGCGGCGCTGACTCAGTGTGCTAACGTGGTACTGCCACGCGGCGCGAGGGGATTGGCCGATACCCCTTCGGCCTGGCCATCTAATCCTAGGCGTTAAAATAAAATCGGACGGTTGGGGGGTGGCTAGCGACTTACGGTGGCAGAGCGGACGTTAACGATGGCGGACGGTGGTGGCGCGTCGGTGGTGGTGGGCGGTCATCAGCGTCATCGTTGCGGTGCTCCCCCGGCTCGACGGAGTAGATGACGGCAGCGGCCTCCTCGTCGCGGTTCCGTTCCCGGGGGTGGCGTCGGCTCCCTTCTCTCGAAGTGACGACGAACGGCGGCTGGTTTTCGCGAACTCCAACCAATCTTCGATGAGCAATTGCAGAGGCTATGGTGCGCTATAGAGAGGGAAAAGGCATGAGACAAACTAGTAGTGCAAGGGGAAGAAAGGAGCGGCGGTGGTCTTCGGAAGAATAACCGTCGGGTCGGTGGCGGTGCTGCTCCGGTGAGGTCGGCGACGAGCTCGCGAGTGGCAGCCCAACGACGGTACAGCGAACAAATAACTAGGGTTTTGGGGCGGCCGACGCGGGTTTAAATAGTCCAGAGGACTTGGGGCGGGGTTCGCGGAGCTCCTCTCCGATTTTGCCGGAGTTGGGTCTAGATGCGGCACCGAACGAGTTCGTTCCGAACTCGTCGGAACAATGACGATGACAGGGTGGGGCCAGGGTGTCAGCTGCTATGGGGGCCTGGGCAGGCTGCGCGGTGCTGGCTGGGTCGGTCCACGCGCTATGCGCCACGCACTCTGCCAGGCGGGGCGGTGGTTAGGCGATGGGCTAGTTTAGCCGGCCCGTTAGGCTAGATCTCCTTTATATTTTATTCTTTTTTTCTGTTTCACTAATTGGCTTATAACTTTTGCAAACGGACTCCAAATTTAATGAAATTTGTCTCTAAAACTTTATAAAAAGAAGGAGATTACTATGGGGGTTATAAAATAACACTTTGGCAAGGGTTTAGGAGGTTAATTTTTGTTTAATCCCTTTTTGTCTTTATATGATTATAGGGTTTTGGGAAACTATTTGATGTGGCTTTTATTGTGTGATGCCATGATGCAAAAGATATGATGCATGCTTATAGTAACATCTGCAATTATAAAATTTGGGATGTTACATTTTCATGAACCATAGCTAGAGTCAATGCATGTATGTTCCTTCCACAAAGCCATAGCTAGAGTCAATGATGTATGTTCCTTCCACAAAGTCATAGCTAGAGTCAATGCATGTATGTCAACATATGGATCCATCATAGTCATTGCATGTCTGTTCTTTTCATTAACCACAGCTAGAGTCACTCCATGTCTGTTCTTGCCAAAAAAAACAGCTAGAGTCATTGCATGTGTGTTCTTTTCAGAAACCATATATGGATCCACCAGTGTCATTGCATGCGTGTTCTTTTCACAAACCACAGCCAGAGTCATTGCATGTGTGTTCTTTCACAAACCGCATAAGGATCCACCAGTGTCATTGGATGTGTGTTCTTTTCATGAACCACACCCAGTATCATTGCATGTGTGTTCTTCTAACAAACCACATATGGATCCACCAGTGTCATTCGATGTGTGTTCTTCTCACAAACCACATATGGATCCACCAGTGTCATTGCATGTGTGTTCTTCTCACAAACCACATCTAGAGTCATTGCATGTGTGTTCTTTTCACAAACCACATAAGGATGCACCAGTGTCATTGGATGTGTGTTCTTTTCATGAACCACAGCCAGTGTCATTGCATGCGTGTTCTTCTCACAAACCACATATGGATCCACTAGTGCCATTGCATGTGTGTTCTTCTCACAAACCACACATGGATCCACGAGTGTAATTGGATGTGTGTTCTTATCACAAACCACATATGGATCCACCAGTTCGATTGCATATGTGTTCTTTTCACAAACCACATCTAGAGTCATTGCATGTGTGTTCTTTTCACAAACCACATAAGGATCCACCAGTGTCATTGCATGTATGTTCTTTTCATGAACCACACCTAGTGTCATTGCATGTGTGTTCTTCTCACAAACCACATATGGGTCCACCAGTGTCATTGGATGTGTGTAATTCTCACAAACCACATTGATCCACCTGTTTCATTGCATGTGTGTTCTTTTCACAAACCACATCTACACTCATTGCATTTGTGTTTTTTTCAAAAACCACATAAGGATCCACCAGTGTCATTAGATGTGTGTTCTTATCATGTACCACAGCCAGTGTCATTGCATGTGTGTTCTTCTCACAAACCACATATGGATCCACTAGAGTTCATTGCATGTCTATTATTCTCACAAACCACATCGATCCACCAGTGTCATTCCATGTGTGTTCTTTTCACAAACCACACGTGGATCCACTAGAGTCATTGCATGTGTGTTCTTTTCACAAACCACATATGGATCCACCATTGTCATTGGATGTGTGTTCTTTTCATGAACCACAACCAGTGTCATTGCATGTGTGTTCTTTTCACAAACCACAGCTAGAGTCATTGCATGTGTGTTCTTCTCAAAAACCACATATGGATCCACTAGAGTTCATTGGATGTGTGTTCTTTTCATGAACCACACCCAGTGTCATTGCATGTGTGTTCTTCTAACAAACCACATATGAATCCACCAGTGTCATTGGATGTGTGTTCTTCTCACCAACCACATATGGATCCACTAGTGTCATTGCATGTGTGTTCTTCTCACAAACCACATCTAGAGTCATTGCATGTGTGTTCTTTCATAAACCACATAAGGATCCACAAGTGTCATTGGATGTGTGTTCTTTTCATGAACCACACCTAGTGTCATTGCATGTGTGTTCTTCTCACAAACCAAATATGGATCCACCAGTGTCATTGGATGTGTGGTCTTCTGTAACATCCCAAAACTTTAATCCAAGGTTATTAAGATCCAAATCATCAAAATTAGTGTTAACAAAAACTTTTCCAATTAAAATTATTAAAGCATTCATATGTGTGTGCATTTAAATAGGAGTTGTTTTGAATTGCCTTGATTAAATGATCCAGTGCTTGTAAAATGATTCTTAGGTGAAATAAACATCATCTAGATCATTCCCAAACAAATCCCAAACAAAAACAAATGAAAATGAATAAAAGAAAGAAATGGTCATTTGTGCCATTTTAACTACCATGCCTACTTTGGGTATTCCTAGGACTCAATTCTTAACATAAAAAAATATGGATCTTTGCACCCCTTGCTAGTATATGTAGTAGTGTACCAAGGCCCACTTCGTGACCTGCCAAAAACTTTCAAACACTAATTTTAAACTGCATTTAAAAATTGAATGTAGTTCATATGAGAAGATCACACTAATTCAAAAACCACTCAAATGAGCTCCATTTTCAAAACCCAATCAACCATAGAGGATTAAGCATGTGTCTAGCAACTCCACCAAAAATCACTCAAAAATTCAAAACTTGAGTTCATGCGGCCATTGTGTCGAACAGGTGCCATGCATAAAAATTCTGCCTAACTATTACTATTCAATGACCATTGCATTGTCGAGTAATTGGGCTCCATTTGGTCCCCTTGTACCCTCTAACTCCAACCAGCCCCTAACTAAGCTACTAACCGGCCTAGAGCAGCAGTGGAGCGCCGCCACTTTGGGGTCGCCGCAAGCCGATCGTGGACGGAGCGCCACAGACCGCGCAGCGCCAATTCAGCGCCACCACTAGCTCTGCCCAACCCTACTGCCACTCCTTGTCCACCCCTCGATCACCCCTAGGCCCTGGACCACACCCCAGCGCCGCCGCCCAGTCTCTCTGCGAGCTCGCCAGAGCGCGCCAGAGCGTGTTAGCCGCCAGCACGGCACAGACCACCACTCAATATAAAATCCCGCAAGCCGCTCTGCCTCGACCCTAGCACCCCGCCAGACATGGTCGTGCGCCGCCGCGCGACCCACAGTCGCCGTGCCCCGCGTCGAGCACTGCCTCTCTCTCCCAGAGCGCTGGATGCTCCCGACCAAATGCCACCACCCCTAGCCGCGCATTAACACCATAGGGCACCACCAGGAAGTAGGCCATCATCCGCCTATGTCGCCCATGCCTCTAGGTGCCTGTACCAGCGTCACCGGTGAGCTTGCCATCATGCCGCTCGGTCCCCTCGTCGCCCTATAAAAAGAGCCCTCCCCAGCACCAACTACTCACACCATTCCACTCCCCTATCCTCACTGATCCTTCCCCACCTCTCGTCGGAGCCGCTCGAGCCCCAGTTTGCCGGAATTGCGCCGGAGGAGCCCGCTGCAGAGGAGGAGAAGGCACCGTCGATTTCTTCCACCCTAGGAGCTACCACGACCACCCCTGGGCCCGCCATCGACAGCATGTTCGATCGCCCCCATCGCCGTAGTAGCTGGAGGCCTAGTATGCCCCCTGAGCACCCCCACCGAGCCGCTAGGGTTAGTTCCCGCTGGAGAACTGTTCGCCGGAGACGACACCCCTCAGTCGTAGATCTCCCTCTTAATCCAACGGCCCACATTGCCCTGTACCGCTTCGAGTGTAAAGAGCCGCTGACCTGTGGACCCCCTGTCAGCTGTTCTCTGTGCCGCGGAACGCCACTAGGCCGGCCCGTTTTCCTTCCCGCGCGACCCATTTAATTCAAACTTAGATTTTTCTATTTAGTTTTGAACCTAGTTCTGTCCCCTAGTTTGAAATTCATTTCAGAGAGATTTACAAATCCAAATTGAGTGGTTCAAATTGTGTTAGAAAGCTTCTGAAAAGATCTATCCAAGCCCGTTGGGTTTATTTAAATTAGAGTTAGATATCCCTCCTAGTAAAAATAACAAGACAGAAGATTGTGCACATTCAAACATTTTTATAAAATCAACCAAAATAGCTTTTGAGTTGATTCCACCTCTCAAAAATCACATTTAACCATACCTATCTGAATATGTAATAATATTAAGTTTTAGATGCAGTGACTTTGGACTGGTACCAAAATAATGCTATATAGGCATTTCTAGTCACTTTAAATCATTAAATTTTATACTTAAACTTATTAAAATGTGATCCAACCTTTAACTCACATTCCCATATGTTAGAATATGTGGTGATGACATGTTTCCACATCATCCCATATTTTAAGTGGAGAATATAAAATCTTAGTTAATTTCAATGAGTAGAAATTACTTTTCTCAAATAAAAAGAATGAAACTAGTTAATAAAACCTTATGATGCTTGTGATGATAATAGATCATCAAATGTGTGAATTAGTGTGCTAATTAGACTAGTTAAGTATTTTTTGGTGATTGTATACTCCGTATGTAATTATAGACAATAGTACCGACCAACTCTACAAGGAGGAGGAGTTCTACCAAGAGGAGGAGGAAGAGAATTTCAACCACTGCACCAAACAAGGCCAGCCATCATTAACAATGCAAGCTAACCCTTGCAAGCTAGATAACCTAAGAAGAATGCATTAGGCATGCTTTGGTTATAACCTTTGACTTATACCTACTCCAAATGTTATTTACCAGTTTTACTTTCTTTACCAAAGTCCCTTACTTGTTTGAAGGTAGCATAAAAAGTAGAAAACTTGACCTATCTAGATAACCTTAGATGTCCTTCTATGGCATGATATTGATCTTAGCATCCCCTATTAGTGAACACTCTTAACTTAGTAGTTTAGAGCTAAACTAAAACTTGAGTCACTTTTGATGGGAATACTTGGTGAAAATGAATTGTGAAAACCTTGGCATGATGAGTCATTCTATTGAGATGTTTTGACATGTGTTGAGAAACACAAATGGTTTATGATGATGAAAATGTTGAGGCATGAGCCTTAGCCCTTTTACAAAAACTGATGGTCGGATTCAGATGCGATACCATTCCAATTTTTACCGTACAACCACAATACCCGAATTAGGTAAGGCTTAGCTGGAAATTTATATGCATTAGTATTAGTTCCCTCGCGGGAGAGGTTTCAGCTGAGGCTACCTCTCAATGTTGTCCACCTATGCACTGCCCAAGATGACAGATGGTCATGGTTGGGAGGCCATGCTCATAGGAGAGGTGCTTATACTAGGGTGTGTAAAGGAAAGGTTATGTTTGATTATCTGCATACTAAGTATGATGATTCAGGGTTATCCCTGATAGATGTATCGAATCTTGTGGTGAAAGTGTACCACCTATACAGAGTGTCAAACTATTCGAATAGCCGCGTCCGTGTTTATGGACAGTTGGAATGGCCATATTGTTTCATTGTCAGATGTTTTCAAATTAACTTATGAAATGAATGATGAATCTTGACTTGACCACAACAGGGTTGTGACTATGACACTAGCTTCCCAACTTAAGTGATTCTAGAACTTTATTTTATCTTTGTTTGCTTCTGAACTTAGCTTAGGTTTCAAACTTAACTTTATAGTTAAATTTAGAGTTAGCACTTTACTGTAGAACTATACTACTTGTTAGTGGTAGTTTGTGAGTACTTAAAGAGTACTCATGGCTTTTGTCCCTGGCTATTCTCATGGCCAGACTATGAAGGAGACTACCAAGATGATGGCCAACAACATGGCTATGATAACTAGGACTATCTTCCATCGTCATCATTGCCTGTGCCACTGAAGATGGACCCCACCGCTACGCTGATTATTTATTCCGCTGCTTGTTGTATTAAGACTGGATCATGGGATCCTTTATTCATGTAAGACCTTATTATGGTTTGTAATGGATGATGTACTGTGATATCCAATCTGTTATGTCTCGCAAAAATGGTAATCCTGGGATTGCGATGTATGACATAACAAGCATCTGGGATTAAAACTCCGGGTGTTGACAAGTTGGTATCCGAGCCATCCTAACCATAGGAGACCCTAGTTAGAATGGACGTCCGAACAAAAACTTAATTTCCAAACCAAAGTGCGTATTTATGAAAAACTATTTCCTCTCTTATCCTTGGGAATTCATTCTTTCTCAAAAATTCATGTTCCTCAAATTGTTACATTACTACTTAAAATTTGACACACTTGATCATTTCACTAATTTCCTCATCCTTAATTCTTGTAGATGGAAACTCAGTTCAGCAAGTTCTACCAGTTGGGAAACGGAGGTCAGCTGATCGTCGAGATGGATCTGGATTCACTGTCAGAGTTACTGGAACGCCCACATCCGAAGTTTCTTGGAGCTCAACTTCCAGGACCCCTAGGAGGAGATTTAAAGTGGCTAGTCACCGCTGATCTTAGAGGAAGCATAGAAGCACCAACGTCCGGGAGAATCTAGTTCTTCGTGAGGGAGAACAACTGGCTAGATGGATTAGCCAGGGAAATGCATGAAGCTCTCGCACGTCTAAGTGCCCTTAGCGTCAACCAAATCCAAGGAACCCGTTTTGCTCACGACGCAAGACGTGACTTCATGGGAATGCTGATGTAGATGCCAAGTCACCCAGAGCTGAAGCATCAAGTGGAGAACCTTGACTTCCTGCCGTACGATCGTCAGAAGGAGTTGGACTATGCTAGGGAGTTTTCCAACCACAACCGTGCCATTGCCACCCAGAAGGCCCAGACTTTCTCACTGCTTGTCAAGGACCGTCAGTCTCTTCGCCTCTAGCGCGAGAAGAAGGATCGCACCATCACCCGTCTTCGCAGGAAGGTGGCCGACCTCGAGAAGAACATCAAGGAGCAATAAGCTCATCTTGTAGCAAAGGAGGAAGAAGAGGAGGGTGAAGACATCCAGGGAGACATGGATTCTTACCTCAGGAATGATGATGACTTTCTGGAGGAGGATGCCGTGGACTTCTACACTGACGATGAGGACTCTGACTTCATCGACGATGAGTAGATGCACTAGAGCACTGTCGTAGCACGAGATGTATCGGTCCCACTGTATCGTAGCTTACAGAATGGTTCTTACAACCATCTGTTTTCTTTGTTGTTGTGGTGTGTGTTTGTATCGTGTGCCTTGCTTGAATGAATGAAATGGAGTTAGTTGCAAAACCTGAGTCAAACTCAAAGTTTTAGCTTTGAAACCAAAACCATGAACCTTAGAACTTTCCCTCTTAACCCTTTATCTACCTCAATCTTCAAATGACTCGTGGAAACCAAGGAGGGAGCAGCTCATCGCAGGACCCAATGCTGCAGATTATGCAAATGTTAGTTGCAGACCATGAAGCAAGCAGGGCAGAGCGCCATGCTAACTTAGCAACATTGCAACAGATAGCTCAGATGGCCCAAAACAACCAAGGGCATGGAAATCAGGATCACCATGGATCCAAACTCAAAAACTTTCAGAATACCAATCCCCCAATCTTTAGCCAGGATGAAAACCCACTAGATGTTGATGACTGGTTATAGACAATGGAAAAGAACTTAGAAGTAGCAGGAGTTGATGACAACGAGAAAGTTCTCTTTGCCACCCACTATCTGGCAGGAGATGCAAGAGCTTGGTGGACTAGTATCCGTAATATGAACCATGGTCAAGTGATGACATGGTAAGCCTTCAAAACCAAGTTCAGCCGCACCCACGTGCCGCAAGGTCTAGTCACCCGACTAAGGGATGAGTTTCGCGATTTGAAGCAAGGCAGAATGACTGTGGTTGACGAGGGTTTAACTCATCAATGCCCATTGTTATGGACTTGGGTTTTGGAGAAGGACGGAGTGCTGGAGACATCTATCGGCTAGCAAACAAGCACACAGGGGACAAAGGATTTACCCAGGTTCAGGCCTCGTAGATGTCCCTACTCCTGCTTGTCTGCTCGTGGAATTATCGAAGGAGTCGAAAGTTACAATGGTGCGCAGATGCAATCTGGCAAGAGTTGTGGAAACTAGGGTTGCGTGTGTCCTCCTCGCCGCCCCCTCCTAGCCTTTATATAGATAGGCTAGGTCTCGGGTAGCAGGTCGAGTCGGTTACAAGTTAGGGTTTTCCCCTTCAAACTTTCTATCTTTAGCTTCTTCTTGTCTCTCAAGCAATCGAGAGTCCGCAGGTCACTCGAATCCTTTCGTTTGGGCCTTGGCGACACCGTGGGCCTATACATATTTAGACCGTATATACCAAGCTCGAGTACCTGTAGGGTATACCCATGTCAGTAGCCCCCGAGTATCCAGTGGAATCGCAGATTCGACTGGGTACTTTTTGAAGTCTTCGAGTGCCTGAATGAGTACGTTTTTCGACTGCTTTCATTTATGTCATAGGGATTGTTGATATACGTGCCTGATATAGCCGAAGTATCGGTATCAGTTAACCACCTTAGGGTGAAACAACACAATCTACTCGAACTTGAGTCCCCAGACTCGAATCCGGAAAAGTGCTGGCGTAATTCGACTCAGGCCGCGGAGGTCTTACAGGAGTCGAATTCCAGTTATATGGGTGTGAGCACTTGACGCGTCTGTCAAGGCATGTTCATCGTGCCAGTAGGCACGGATATATTTCTCGTAGTGCGCAGTTAAATACGTTGCCAGGCCTTATTCAGGTCTTACCTTCACGCTGTAAGCGCGACATCCGAATTTTATCATCGCGGAGATGATTCGGGCGGCCCAGGAGACGTAGTCTCTTTGTAGGGAAAATTATGAGGCGGTGTCGCCATGATCTGGGAGTGCGAATGTAATCAATGCACAGTTTTCGTGCCAATAATCATAGGGTGCGCGACCAGCGCTCCCTATGGGAGTAGCCCCCAAGTGCCTGGTTGAGTCGAAGACTCGGGCAGGGACTAAAAAAATTTTGCCACTGCTGTCGTCTTTGCTTTTTTATTTTAGTCGAAGACTCATACAGGGACTAAAACACTTTTGCGACTGCTGTCGTCTTTTGCTCGCTTGTATCAGTTGAAGTTGTTTCCAACACTCCCTATGGGAGTAACCCATGTCCATAATTGAACCATGTTTCGAGTGGCTGGGTTTGATTGCGATTGCTTGTATTCCTGCAATAAGAAAAGAAAAATCATAGGGTGTGCGGCCAGCGCTCCCTATGGGAGTAGCACCCGAGTGCTTGGTGGAGTCGAAAACTCCAGCAAGGACTCAAGTAGTCGAAGTTTTCCGCTAAGTAGCCGTTGATGACGTCAGTGCTGACGCTTGCATGACCTCAGTTTCCCGCGTGAGCGGCTTTGACAGGACGTGACGAGCGGTGGGTCCCACTTTCTGACTTTGATTTGACTGGGCGTGCGTAATCTTATTATTAACTGTGCCTCCTCGATTTCCACACAGTGGAGGGACGGTTCGCGCTTCCTTTTCCCCACGTGTCGAGCGCGATATGTGCCACGCGTCCAATAGGGTTTTTGTGAGCCGTTGGATTGCATCTCTTAGGGGTTAAGTAGCGATGCTACTACGGTAAATTTCCATCTGCGCCCTTTTCTTCCTCGCTGCCATCGCCATTGCCTCTGCTCCTCTGCTTTTCTCCTGCGCTCATCTCCTCCTCAGCTCTAGACCATCTCCGCTCGTTTCCAGGTTATTTTCTGCGTTCTCATTGCCGCCGCGCAATGGGAAAGAAGAAAGGAGGCGCTACCACTGAATCTACGGCCACCATTGTCGCGATGAAGAAGAAGGGTGGCTCCGCTGCTGCGGGCACCAGTGCCGCCGCCGGCGGGAAAAAGAAGGTCGCGGGCACCCGCATGACCAATGGCGCTTGGCGCCCCTCAATCATCAAGGCGTCCGATCTCCGTCTTCTTCGCCAAGACGGAGTTATTTCCGCAGCAGTCACCAACGCGCGCGTCCCCAGCGGTGAGACCATTCGTGTGCCTCCCGCTGGTTTTCGGGTGATGTTTCTTGCTTTCATCATTCGTGGCCTTTCTTTGCCTATCCACCCCTTTCTTAGGGGTCTTCTCTGTTTCTACGGGCTCCAGCTCCATCAGCTGTCCCCAAATTCGATTCTTCACATCTCTTGTTTTATCACCCTCTGCGAGTGCTGGCTCGGAATCGAGCCGCACTTTGGCCTTTTCAAACGTTTGTTTAAGCTAAAGCGTCAGTCCGCATCTGGCTCTTTAGTTTATGACGTAGGTGGTTGTGGAATCCATGTCGACCCATCCGCCACCTACTTCGACATCAAGCTCGCCAAGTCCGTCCAGGGATGGCGGGACAGGTTGTTTTATGTTCGCGACCAGAAGGTCAAGGACGAGCATTTTGGACTTGCGCCTTTTGACCCCGCGACTCCCTGCAAGAAGATGCGTTCTTGGAAGAACGTGATCATGCCCTCCGAACTCGCGGTGACAGATGTGTTATATCAACGCGTCTGCGACCTCGAGAGTCGCATAGGCGCAGAAGAGGGACGCTACGCCCTTGTCAGGACTTGGCTGCGTCGTCGCGTCCAGCCACTCCAGGCTAGGGTCCATCCCATGTTTCAATGGGGTGGTGCTGATGATGTCACTCGTGTGTCTGCCGATGGCATGTCCGCGAGTGAGGTAGATAAGAGGGTGCGACTGGTCACGAAGTACACCTTCAAGGATGTGCTTCCGATGAGCCAGTCGTTCCTCCCTTCGATGCTTCGAATCCTCCTCCCAAGGTACAGTCGTGCTACGCAGTAGCTTATGTTCGCGATTGCTTTTTTGTTGCTTACTTGCTTCTTTTTGCTGTTTGTATGCAGGATTGGGCGGTCTCGCCTTGCATGCCTCCTCTCCCTGAGGGCATTATTCCTCGTGAAGCTTTTGAAGAGGATGAGTCTGAGTCAACCATCCCTTCTGATGTGGAAGAGGAAGCCCCCGAGTCCGGGAGCCCGGATACTCGCAAGCGTTCGTGCAACAAGGACTCCGATGCGTCGAATCCGTCAACTCCAGATGGCACAGTTGCTGGCACGGAGTCACCAATTCCCGCCGTTCCTGTGAGGGCTGTAGCACCATCTTCTCGCAAGAATATGCGATTGCCCAAGGAGTCTTCGTCGGAGTCTCCGGAGGCCACATTTGATCTTGACAAGTTTGACTGGTAAGTTTATGAGGTCATTCATTCTTTTCTGTTTTCTATTTGTTGGTTTGCCCTGGAGTTTTGCCTTTTCTTAATGCGAATTTGGTCTTGTAGTCAAGAGGTGTCGTCATCTTCTGGCGACGTTGAGTTTTTGAAGGAATCAGGAGTCGCGACCTCAAGGGCCAAGGTAGAGGTCGAGCACGCTCCTTCTCCTCCGGCGGCGGCCCACTCCGGGCACAATTCTTCGAGCTCTCCTCACGGAGGGGAGCATCGAATAGTTGCTCAGATGACGGCTCAACAGACTTCTTCGGAGTCGCTAGAGGACCATGTGAGTATATCTTTCCTTCTTTTGTATTTTGTTAGTCAACGCCTTCGGTTGCCCTCTCTGATTCCTTGCTTGGTGCAACAACTCCTTGTAAAGGAGGCCGCGCGAGTGGCGGAACAGGTGATGGCGATGGGTCGTCAGCATGCGATGCTGGAGACGCGTCACCACGTGGTCGAAAGTGAGTGCTTCCACGCTTGTTCCTTTTATCTTCTCTCTGTTTCGGTATGCTCGACTGATAGCCAATTATTTGACTTCCATGTAGCTGAGCATAACGCCCTACTGCGCAATGTCGCATCATTGGAGAAGACCTTGGCCGCAGCTATGAAGGGGCGTGATGAGGCAATCGCGGCTCGTGATGATGCCCCGAAGCGCGAAGAGGATCTGCGCGCCTCTTTTGCGGCCAGGGAGAAGTTGTTCGAGGAGCAACTATTCTCAGTCGCCAAGGCCCTCTCAGGTACCTTTACTAGTGGATTTTTTATTGATGCTTTTCTCTACTTTTAGAGTTTTGCCGGTGGCATTAGAAATTTAATCCATGTATTCTGGTGTAGATGCTGGCGACTTGAGTTTTGGCCCGCAGGCCCTTCGTCATGATGACGCTCTGGCCGGCGCGATATCCGCGGTGGACCGAAGCGCCGTCGTCCAGAATACATTGTCCAAGGCCAAGGTCGCCCTTAGTCGCCTCAGGGAAGAGTTGATGCCAAAGGCAGAGCAGGTCGATAAAATGGATGAGCTGGTGGAGTCACTCGCCGGAGGTGTGCCTTATACTTACAAGAACTCCCTCCGGGCGGCTGGTGCAACGATGTCACTCGCCATGGTGCAGGCCCACGGAGTCGAGATAGATCCCTCTGCAGTGTCGAAGACAATGCCTGTTGGCGCGGATGGTCAGCAGGTAGTTTTCACTCCCTTTGCGACTGCATGTGCCAAATACGGCCATTCTTTGATTAATACCGTTGCCAAGTATTCGGAGGAGCTCTAGCGCGCTAAGAAGGCGGCGAAAGCTTCGGCTTCAGGGGCAGGCGGAAAGTCAGTGGCGTCTGATATTGCCACGGACTTGATGAAGCCTCCGAAGGTGTCGAAGTCGAAGAAGCCAACTGCTCCGTAGTTAGCTTGTGTAATAGATGATGAATTGTCCTTTTGCTCTAAGAACATGCCTGCTGGCGAGTGTGCTTGTGAATATTTTTTATGCTTATCCTGAATGCATCTGCTCTTCCTGCCTTTGTGTTAGTTTCGTCGCCTTATTTGCTTCTGTCTTGATCTGTGGTAGGGCACATCGAGTGGTCCCATAGAGGGAAACCAGGATCCATTATCTCTTGATGAGACACTGGCACCGCCGCGCTCCAGGGTAGAGGAGCTATCTTTGCTGTCGCGACTTCGTGACCGCGTGAAGCAGCTGGAGCGTGAGTTGCCCCTGATCCACGGTAGCGCAGATGTGTGGAAGTCAAAGACGGAAAAAGCCGTAGCCCGCGAGCAGTATCTGCTTGGCGAGGTGACACAGCTGGGTGGCCAGTTTAAGTGTTAGTTTGCTCGTCCTCATCTTTTCCTTTGTAGGTAGTCGCAGTGGTACGTTGTACTCATGCTGTTGGTGCTGCTTTGTGTAGTTGTTAGCGCACGCCATCCGCAGGAGGAGAGGGATAGGATTGCCATCCGCCTTCATGGTCTCACCCAGGAGCAACTCCAAGAGAGTGGATACTTCTGGGTGGATCATGATCGTGTGACTGCATTGGCGACCCTGCAGGATGACGCTTCGCGAGTGCTGCTCTTCCTGAAGAAGTTGCAGTCATGTTTGAAGAATATCTATCAGGCGATGTTCCCGTTGGATGACACGCCGTCAAGCCTGTTGGTTCTCCTGGCCAAATTTCAAGATATGTCCGCGGTTCGCGAGTGCGTGAGGTAGCAGTTGGTGGCTGGTGCCAAGGCTGCCCTCTCGATGGTGTGATTGCACAGGCCTGACGTGGACGTCGCCGTCGTAGCTTCCGGTCCGCCAGCGCCGCCAGTTGGATCTTCTTGGAATATGGTACCGCACTATCAAGCGGTGGACCGTCCAGCAGAGGAGATTGTTGAGGAGCAAACCAATGTTCTTCTGTTGCAGCAATAACCAGATTTGTATCCTGCACAGAAGTGTATTTGTGTTGTAAAGTTCATATATATATTTGTATGTAATTTATTGTTGAACGCGTACAAATAGCTTTTGTAAGCGTAAGGTGCGTTGCACTATGCGAGTCCTTTTCGTTAGCCTGGCCATCCCTTTTATCAACCTGCCAGGTGCGTTGCAGCTGGGTTGAGTTTGCATTAAGGGGTTCAATTGATGCGCCAGCTACTCAGGATGTCGCGTTTATTAGTTCGAAGAACAAATGTGTGTAGGGTGGCGTAGCCCCCGAGTACAATAGTAACAGAAGTGAAAAGAAAGAACACAGAGTTTTGGGGCACTTAGCTTTTATTTATTTGGAGAACAGTACGAGGTACAATGTGTGGCTAAGTAGCCTTGGCTAGGTAGCCTTATTTACGAGGTAAAAGTAAAAAACAGCTAGGGGTAGAAGCGTCGCAGTTGTGCGACGTTCCAAGGGTTGGAGTATGCGACTCCTGTTTCTAGGTCTTGAAGGCGATAGGCGCCACCTGGGATTACTTCTGTAACCAAGTATGGTCCTTCCCAGGGGGACTCGAGCTTGAGATGTCCCTGCTGCTTCAGTCGCAGGACCAGGTCACCTTCGACGAAGGATCTGGGGTGAAGCCTTCTACTGTGGTAGTTGCGCAGGTTCTGCTGGTAGATCGTGGATCTTTGTGCGGCGATTTCTCTCGCCTCGTCGAGGAGGTCGACGGAGTCTTCGAGTGCAAGGGATGACTCTTGTTCGCTGGAAGCGACTATGCGCGGCGCCTTATACCTTACTTCGGCGGGTAGTACCGCTTCTGCCCCGTGCACCATAAAGAATGGCGTGTAGCCTGTGGCGCTGTTTGGAGTTGTACGTAGGATCCAGAGTACGGACTGGAGCTCATCTGGCTAGCAACCCGCGGCTTGTTTGAGTGGTCGAAGGAGTCGCTTCTTGATGCCGATGCAGACGAGCCCGTTTGCTGTTTCCACCTGACCGTTGGTCTGTGGATGCGCGACTGAGGCATAACTAATGTTGATCCCCAGGTTTTCGCAGAATTCTTGGAACTCCTTGGATGTGAAGTTCGTCCTGTTGTGAGTGATGATGCTGTGCGGCACGCCGAAGCGGTAGACGATGGACTCGAAGAACTTGACCGCGTTGTGACCCGATTGCTTGGTCACCAGCATGGCTTTGATCCACTTGGTGAATTTGTCGACTGCAACCAAAAGATAGACGTAGCCTCCTTGCGAGGACCTTGGGATCTTGCCTACCATGTCAAGCCCCCATTGTGCAAAGGGCCAGGCCAATGGAATAGGCCGTAATTCTGCGCCTGGTGCGTGTGGTTTGTCCGCGAATCGCTGACAACCGTTGCACTTTTGGACTATGTCCTTGGTGTCACGCATGGCCGTGGGCCAGTAAAATCCAGCTCGTAGAGCTTTGGCAACGAGGGCGCGACTGCCGGCCTGGTGTCCGCAGGTTCCTTCATGTATGTCGAGGAGGACTGCTTTTCCATCGGCCAGGGAGACGCATCGTTGTAACACGCCTGTGATACTGCGTTTATACAGTTCGCCGTTGATAACGGCGAATGCCTTGGAGCGTCGTGCGATGTGCCGTGATCCGTCGGGTCGTCCGGTAGGCGCTTGCTGAGGAGATATGTAATGTACGGCTGCGTCCAAGATTGTTCTATCATCATGACGCTCATTGGCCCTTCGAGTCCTGTGTCTAGCTCCTAGTCATCGAGTGTCATTGGCTCATTGGGTGGCGTAGCCCCCGAGTCCATTGCTGCGCTTGTTTTCTTCTCTGTGGCCTTTGGCTTGATGGAGCGTTCGCAGATGCACTCGAGAAATACCCCAGGTGGTATGGGGGCGCAGGTAGAGCCTATGTTTGCGAGTGCGTCCGCCTCCTCGTTGCTTTCGTGACCTACGTGTCGCAACTCGCATCCATCAAAGTCCCCTTCGAGTGTATCGTAGAGGTCACGGTACGTGATCATGTTGTCGTTCAGTGCGTCACACTCGTGCATTGTTTGGTTGACGACCAGCTTGGAGCCGCCATATATGATGAGCCTTTTTCCGCCGCAGGCTTTTGCCATCCTCATCCCGTGCAACAGGGCTTCGTATTCAGCTTCATTGTTTGAGGCCGTGAACTGCATTCGCAGGATGTATTTCAGCTTGTCTCCTTGAGGTGACGTCAGTATGACGCCTGCTCCTGCTCCATCTTTCTGCTTGGATCCATCGAAGTGCATGGTCCAGAGGTAGGACATATCTGTCTTGTCCGGGAGTTGATTTTCCATCCAATGCACGAGGAAGTCAGGGAGAACTTGCGACTTGATTGCGTCGCGCTTTTCGTAGGTGATGTCTCGTGGAGACAGTTCGATTCCCCAAAGCGCGACTCGTCCCGTGGCGTCGGGGTTATTGAGGATATGTCCCAATGGGGCGTCGCTGACTACCACGATTGGGTGTTCCTGGAAGTAATGGCGCAGTCGCTGGACGGTCATGAAGACGCCGTACGCCAGCTTCTGGTAGTGTGGGTACCGCTGTTTTGTTGGCGTGAGGACCTCGTTGAGGTAGTATACCAGGCGTTGTACACCATGGACCATGTTTTCCTCTGCCCGTTCGACGACGAGCACTGTACTCACCACTTGGTTGGTGGCGGAGATGTACAGCAGTAGTGGCTCCCTTCCTCATGGAGTTACTAGTACTGGCAAGGTGGATAACAGGCGCTTGAGATCTTCGAATGCTTCTTGCGCTTCTTTGATCCACTCGAATTTGTCAGCTTTGCGGAGGAGCTGATAGAAGGGCAGTGTCTTTTCTCCCATTCGACTGATAAATCGACTGAGGGCTGCGATTCGTCCGGCTAGTTGTTGGACGCCTCTTATGTTCTTTGGCATCTCCATGGCTAGTATGGCCTTTATCTTTTTTGGGTTTGCCTCAATCCCTCTCGCGGAGATGAGATACCCGAGCAGCTGCCCAGATGGTACGCCGAAGGCGCATTTGTCCGGATTGAGCTTAATCCGGTAGCGATCGAGATTGGCGAATGTTTCGCGCAAGTCGTCTATTAGAGAGGCTTCCTCCTTGGTTTTGATTACTATGTCGTCGACATAGACTTGGATGTTGCGACCCAATTGCTCCTTGAGGCAAGCCTGCATGCACCGCTGGTAGGTGGCTCCCGCGTTTTTTTCCCCGAAGGGCATTGTGTTGTAGCAGAACACACCGAAGGGCGTTGTAAACGCGGTCTTCTCCTGGTCTTCCTCCTTCATTCGAATTTGGTTATAGCCTGAGTAGGCATCGAGGAAGCGGAGGCGCTCGCATCTAGCGGTGGAGTCGATGATTTGATCGATCCGTGGTAGCGGGAAGTGATCCTTTGGGCAGTGCTTGTTTAAAGAAGTGAAGTCCACGCACATCCGTAGGATATCCGTGTCCTTTTTTGGCACCAGCACCGTATTGGCGAGCCAAGTGCTTTCCTTGATCTCGCGTATGAATTTGGCCTCGAGGAGTCTGTTGATCTCCATTCCAACTGCCTGCTCTCGTGGCTCAGACAGTCGCCTGATTGTTTGCTTGACTAGCCTTGCGTCGGGGTTGACGTTGAGTGCGTGCTCGGCGAATTCCCTGGGAACCCTGGCATGTCTGCAGGACACCAAGCAAAAATTTCCCAGTGCTCACGGAGGAATTCGATGAGCGCGAGTTCCTATGCGGGACTCAAGTTGTTGGCGATGAGTGTTGTTTTAGCGGGATCTGTCGGATGGACCTGCACCTTCTTTGTGTGCACAGATGAGTCGAAGGAGAGATCAGGTGAGCTTGGCCTACTCAGGGGAGGCAAACTGTTGTCTGTCGTTTCCTTCAATCGCGCGAGCTCCTCCTGCATGCCGAAGGACTTGGAGATTCTGTTGAATTCCCTGTCGCAACTATCAGATCGCTCAAAGCTTCCGTTGATCGTGATGACACCGTTTGGACCTGGCATATTCATCTGCAGGTAGGCGTAGTCGGGTACCACCATGCACCTAGCGAACGCGATGCGTCCGAGGATGCAGTGGTATTGTGAATGCCAGTCGACGACCTCAAAGTCAATGCGCTCGCGCCTAAAGTTCTTTGGCGTGCCGAGTATGACGTCGAGGTTGATTTTGCCCGGGGGTATACGCCTTTC
Source organism: Avena eriantha (assembly GCA_910589775.1). NCBI lineage: Eukaryota > Viridiplantae > Streptophyta > Magnoliopsida > Poales > Poaceae > Avena > Avena eriantha. The sequence goes on along the minus strand of OU342743.1, from coordinate 399,179,981 downwards.
CCTGGGACGATGCCGTGGAATGTTGTGTCCGATCCCTCCAAGCAAGTTAGAGGGATCCTCATTGCTCATAGGGTACTCGCGAATATGAGGTTGATGCCGCTTCCACCGTCCATGAAGACGCGCATCATGTCGAAGCCTCCAATTTGCGCCTCGAGTACGAGGGGGCAATGACCTGGGCGAGGTACTTGAGGCGGGTGGTCGCGTTTATCGAAGGTGATGCACGACTCACTGCCACTAAGGTACTCAGTGGTGGATGGTGGTGAGTGCGTGGCCAAGTTGACTTGGCGAGTGCTGGCTTTCTGCACCCTGTTGGAGGGGTGCCCCTTTTGGATCATCATGGTACCCATGGCCCGTGGGTACGGTTCTCCTCCATGGTGCTGGTCCGGTGCAGCTCCGTTCGGGGGTGGCCCAGGTGGTGGTCGCGGTGCGCCATGTGCCATGGCGCCTGGGGCAGCCCCGTAGCCCCTTTCGACTGCGTTGCGGTTCATCCGAACCAATCCCTCGTGTAGCTTGAGGAACTCGCGGCAGTCCTTGAGGAGGTGGCAGGATTTTTTCTTGTCGTCATGCTTGTCGATGTAGAAGTGTACCGTGCATGGTCCGGATAGTTTTTCCTCGATAGAGATCGCGGGTGCTTCGTCGCGAGTGCGGCGTTGCCACACTTGCGTGGTTTTCCTGGAGTCGCGGTATCCGTCGCTGCGGTATCCGCTGTTGCGGTTGTCGTCGCATCTCTCGGCGTAGCAGGCTGCGACCATGTTGACGTCGTCACGGTCGTCGTAGATGCGCATGCGGTGTTTGCCTCGGCGGTCGTGTCTGCGTTCGAGTTATGCCTCCTCGTCGGAGTGAGTGCGTTCTTCACCGAATCCTCTCCATCAGCCCACCGATTCGCGATCTCCATCAGGTGGTCGATGGTCTGGGGCTTTGAGCGGCCTAGCTCCTCCCTGAGCTCTAGACGGCGGACGCCACCGTTGAATGCATCAATCGCGCGGTCCTCCGAGATATTTTCCGCGGAGTTCTTGATGATGGACCACCTTTGGATGTATGGGCGCAGCGATTCGCCAGATCTTTGCTGGCAGCATCTCAGTTCTTCAATTGATGTGGGCCATTGGTACGTACCCTTAAAGTTGTGCACGAAGCTATGACCAACTCATCCCAACTGCGAATGGATCCATGTGGGAGGTTATTGAGCCATGCTCGGGCAGCGCCCTGTAGCTGTAGCTGCAAAAATTGCATGGCAGTACTTCGACTGCCTCCGTGGAGCCTAACGGAGGAGATGTGATCCTCTAGCCAGATTTTAGGGTCTTGTAGACCGTCGAACTTCAGGTTTTCCGACGGAAGTTTAAACCCCTTAGGCATTCGCGTCTGCCTGATGGATCTGCTGAAGCATCTGGCACCGCAGAGTTCCCCGTCTTCCTCTTCCGAGTCAGTCGACCGAGCATGTCGTGCTCTTGATTTCTCGATCTTGCGTTGTGTGAGGTCGATGTGCACATCGTAGTCACGATCGTGTCGCCGTGAACGGCGGCGTCGAGACAGGTCGTGACTGTCATCGCTGGATGAGGGCGAGGAGTAGCGTTTTGCCCTTTTTTGGGTCTGGTACCGGCTCCTTGTCAAGGGCGGCCTCGATTAGACCCAAACCCGCGATCGTAGGTCGGTGCATGGCGGTTCGGGGATCTCCAGCCGGTGGCAGGTTGTTGAGGAGGTACATGGTGGCTACTGTGACCGCGGCCTGCGACGTCCTGGGGACCACGTTGCCTCTCATGTCGACTGTCATAGAGCCGAAGTCGAGGACTTTCGTGGCGTCTATGCGCTCTTGTTCAGTGAGGTGAGCCATTCACGACTGCCTCTTCTTGGCGATGTACTCGTTGCCCCGTGAGGAGGATCCTCCGTAGGAGGAGAGCCCAGCGCGACGAAGGCTCGACTCGTCCGCCACCCTTTTACGCGCCTCCAGTTGCGCGATTGCTTCTTTTTGGCACTTGAATTCCTCTTTCAGGAGCCAGTGATAGCCCATTAGTAATTCCTGTGGGGATCCAAAGGGTAGAGGTGCACCTCGTAGGGCCTCGCGGCAGCGCTCCCCCTCTTGCTCGTTGAGCCTGATTACGACGCGTTCGCCGGTTTGCTCATTGATTATGCTGGGAGGTTTGACTGCTCCCCCGTTGGCGCCATTACCGCCGTTGCCACCATTGCCAACGTTGGGTGGATCGGTGCCATTGCCGGTGTTGACGACGGCGCGATTAGCGGAGGTATCGCCTGCGTTGATGACGGTGCACATGAAGTGATTAGGGAAGCTGTTGCTTCCGCAACTTTCAGATTCGGAACCGTAGGTTCCATCTTCTGTGGCCAAATCACTCAGATCAGAGTCGCGACTGTTGTCACTAACTGTGTTCTCGACTGCCACCGGAGCATTGAGCTCGCTGAGGGTGCCGATCGATGGGGGCAATCGCCGGTGTTGTCGGTTGATCAGGCATGCGAAGCGTGCCTATCTGACCAACTTGGAAGTGGAAGCTCCCAATCGCCAAGCTGATTCCATCCCCCACGGACTCGAAAGCCGGGCGGGTGGCCGGCGGGTGGACGGTGAAGTCGAAGGCGCCGAAGGCTGGCGAATCTCCGCTATTGCGGAGTTGTAGATCGCAGTTGATGGGGCCGAAGAAGCCGCAACATCAGCACTCCCAATTCCCACAGACGGCGCCAATTGACGAGGGTTTAACTCATCAATGCCCATTGTTATGGACTTGGGTTTTGGAGAAGGAGGGAGTGCTGGAGACATCTATCGGCTAGCAAACAAGCACACAGGGGACAAAGGATTTTACCCAGGTTTAGGCCTCGTAGAGGTCCCTACTCCTGCTTGTCCGCTCGTGGAATTATGGAAGGAGTCGAAAGTTACAATGGTGCGCATATGCAATCTGGCAAGAGTTGTGGAAACTAGGGTTGCATGTGTCCTCCTCGCCGCCCCCTCCTAGCCTTTATATAGATAGGCTAGGTCTCGGGTAGCAGGTCGAGTCGGTTACAAGTTAGGGTTTTCCCCTTCAAACTTTCTATCTTTAGCTTCTTCTTGTCTCTCAAGCAATCGAGAGTCCGCAAGTCACTCGAATCCTTTCGTCTGGGCCTTGGCGACACCGTGGGCCTATACGTATTTAGACCGTATATACCAAGCTCGAGTACCTGTAGGGTATACCCATGTCAGTGGTAGAATACCGTGACAGATTCAAGTCACATGCATGGTACGCCCCTGATGAGATCAACACAGAGGGCAAGAAGAAGGAGAGATTCCTGAACGGGCTCCATGACGAGATGCAGACTGTCCTCGTCAACATCCGCTTCGAGGATCTCAAAGAGCTAGTCGACTATACCATTCAGATGGAAGGGAATATTAATCAGGAAAACGACAACCGCAATTGTTGTATGATGCAGCAATCTGGATCCAGCAGTCACCAGAAGTACCGTCCGAACCCTTCACCAGGATAGGCCCCAAGGAACAACCGAACCCCAATGTCTCGCCCTAGCTACCCCAACCGTAGCGGAGGCAATGTGAAGTCCGGAGGAAACAATCACCACTCCGGCAACGCCAACAACTTCAACCATGCACCTCCCAAGAACAACAACAACAACAACACTGCACCCAGAACTAGCAGTAATGTTGTGCCTGTCGCAACAAAACACAAGTCCCAGATAACTTGTTTCGAATGTGGAGTGAAGGGTCACTATTCCAATGAGTGTCCCAAGAAGACTGCCGCCACTGCCAATGTGAATGCCCCAGCTCAACAGCAGCGTCGTGTTCAACCAGGGAGAAGATTTGCCCTAGGGAACCCTCAAAACCGCAACGGCCGTCTCTTCCACATGAACGTCGAAGAAGCCCAAGAAGTGCCAGATGTAGTGTTGGGTATGTTTTCTGTCAACTCAGTTTTAGCTAGGGTATTGTATGATTCAGAAGCATCGCATTCATTTGTCACCAACGAATTTGCATGCACTAGTAAGATTCACCCAACCAAGTTGAAGCATGTCATGATAGTTCAAATCCCCGGTTCAACTACCAAACCTAGAAAATTTTACAAAGCTGTGCCTATCAGAATACATGGGATAGATTTTTATGCCAACCTAATTGTACTCAGAACCAAAGGATTGGAAGTAGTACTAGGTATGGACTGGATTTCAAGGCATAAAGGACTGATAGACTGTGCTAAGAAAGCCATCACCATGACCAGTAGCTCTGGAGTCATAGTAGAGCATATATCTGAAACCTTACCTCATTAATTCAAGTGCAACAAAAGTCTAGCCCTACCCACCATAGACCAAGTAAGAGTAGTCTGTGAATACCCCGATGTATTCCTAGATAAATTGCGAGGTATGCCCCCGGATAGGGATATTGAGTTCATTATCGAACTAATCTTCGGAACCGGACCCATAGCCCAGAGACCCTATAGCATGAACCCCTCATAGTTAGTGGAACTAAAGAAGCAGTTAGATGCCATGTTAGCAACATGCTTGATTCAACCAAGCGCATCGCCATGGAGATCACCAGTGTTGTTCGTCGACAAGAAAGATGGAGGCAACCATTTGTGCACAGATTACAGAAAGTTGAATGACATCACCATCAATAAGAAGTACCCCTTGCCAAAGATAGAGGATCTATTTGATCATTTGATTGGAGCTCAGGTATTCTCAAAGATTGATCTTAGGACTGGTTATCACCAACTTAAGATTCATGCAACGGATGTTCCGAAGACCGCCTTTACTACTCGTTATGGTTTATACGAGTATACGGTTATGTCTTTTCGATTAACCAATGCCCGTGCTTATTTCATGAATCTCATGAATAAGATCTTTATGAATTTCCTAGACAAGTTTGTAGTTGTGTTCATCGACGATATCCTTATCTACTCCAAGTCAGAAGAAGAGCATGAGCAACATGTGAGAATCATCCTAGAAACCCCGAGAGAGCATCGGTTATATGCCAAGTTCAGCAAGTGTGAGTTTTGGTTGAAAGAAGTAGGATTCCTAGGACATATTGTGTCTGCCGGAGGAGTCTCTGTTGATCCCGCCAAGATCAAGGATGTCGAAGAATGGGATCCCCAACCACTCAAACCCAAGTCTGTGCATTTCTCGGATCAGCGGGATATTACTGCAAGTTCGTAGAAGGATTCTCGAGCATCGCCAGACCCATGACCCAATTGTAGAAGAAGGGCAAGAAGTTTGAATGGACTGACAAATGTGAAGCCAGTTTCCAAGAACTGAAGAACAAATTGATATCAGCCCCAATATTGATCATGCCAGACATCAAGAAGCCGTTTGATGTGTATTGTGATGCATCCAAGATTGGTCTCGGATGTGTGTTGATGCAAGAAGGCAAAGTCATCGCTTATCTGTCTCGACAACTGAAGCAGCATGAGCAGAACTATCCGACCCATGATCTTGAACTAGCAGTCGTAGTTTTGGCATTGAAGACATGGCGTCATTATCTGATGGGTAATCGCTGTGAGATTTACTCAGATCACAAGAGCTTGAAGTATATTTTGACTCAGAAGGAGCTGAATATGAGGCAAAGGAGATGGATAGAGTTAATCAAGGATTATGACCTTGACATTCACCATCACCCCGGCAAAGCCAATGTGGTTGCGGATGCTCTTAGCAGATTGCCTTGCAGGCTAAACACCATGATCAAGGAGAAGCAGCCAAATTTGTATGAGGAATTGGAGCAGTTTAAAACTGAGCTAGTTAGCAAAGGATTCTTAGCTAGCATTGAACTTCAACCCACGTTGATCAGCCAAATCAAGGAAGCCTAGAAGGGAAATGAAAGTATCGACGGCACCAAACGTTGTATTGGTACAGGAAAGGTACCTGGATTCACTGAAGACGAAGAAGGAGTTCGGTGGTACAAAGGACGTATCTGTGTGCCAGCAGATTCAGAGGTGAAGCAAGTTATCATGCAGGAAGCTCATGATACTCTTTATTCTATCCACCCCGGAGGAACAAAGATGTATCAAGATTTGAAAGAGCAATTTTGGTGGCACAAGATGAAGAGAGAAATTGGAAGCTACATCACCAAGTGTGACATCTGTCAAAGAGTCAAAGCAGAGCATCAGAGACCCACAGGACTGTTGCAACCATTGCAGATTCAGGAATGGAAATGAGATTCCGTCGGAATGGACTTTATCACCGGTTTGCCTATTTCTAGTAGGGGAAATGACTCAATCTGGGTCATAGTTGATAGATTGTCCAAGGTAGCTCACTTTATACCAGTCAAGACAACCTACCAGAGTTCGAAGCTAGCAGAACTGTATATTGCTAGGATTGTTAGTCTGCATGGAACCCCCAAGACCATAGTATCAGATCGAGGAACCCAGTTTACCTCAAGATTTTGGCAGAAAGTCTAGGAAGGATTAGGCACCAAGTTGAATTTTAGCACCGCTTATCACCCGCAAACTGATGGACAGACTGAGAGAGTCAGCCAGATCCTTGAGGATATGTTGAGATCTTGTGTGTTAGAGTATGGATCAAAATGGGAAGATTGTCTGCCTTTCGCAGAATTCTCATATAACAACAGTTATCAAGCTAGTTTACAAATGGCACCATTTGAGTTCCTATACGGAAGGAAGTGTCGCACCCCTTTGAATTGGTCGCAAGTGGGAGAGAGTCAGATATTTGGACCCGACATTCTTCGAGAAGCCAAAGAGAAGGTTCACAAAGTCTGTGAGCACCTCAAGACCGCCCAATCCAGACAGAAGAGTTATGCTGACAAGAGAATGAGAGACCTGACTTTCAATGTCGGAGATTTTGTATATCTCAAGGTTTCACCATTGAAGGGAACCCAACGCTTTAGTCTAAAAGGAAAGTTAGCCCTCGGATATATTGGGCCCTTCAAGATTCTGAATCATCGAGGAGAAGTATCATATCAGTTGGAACTACCTGAAGAGATGTCAGCCATCCACAATGTGTTCCATATCTCGTTACTTCGCAAATGTCTGGAAGTGCCGGAGAAGACAAAAGTTTTCAAGAACATCGATCACCGAGCTGTTGAGATCAACAATGACCTGACCTATCATGAAGTGCCCATCCGTATCTTGGAGGAAGCTTACAGAACCACCAGGACCAGAAGTATCAAATTTCTCAAGATTCAATGGAGCAACCATACCGAAGAGGAAGCCACTTGGGAGCAAGAAGATTACATTAGGACAGAGTTCCCAAATCTCTTTAGTTCCTAGTTTTCTTTCGTAAATCTCGGGACGAGATTTTTTTTAAGGGGGGAAGGTTTGTAACATCCCAAAACTTTAATCCAAGGTTATTAAGATCTAAATCATCAAAATTAGGGTTAACAAAAACTTTTCCAATTAAAATTATTAAAGCATTCATATGTGTGTGCATTTAAATAGGAGTTGTTTTGAATTGCCTTGGTTAAGTGATCCATTGCTTGTAAAATGATTCTTAGGTGAAATAAACATCATCTAGATCATTCCCAAACAAATCCCAAAGAAAAACAAATCAAAATGAATAAAAGAATAAAATGGTCATTTGTGCCATTTTAACTACCATGCCTACTTTGGCTATTCCTAGGACTCAATTCTTAACAGAAACAAATATGGATCTTTGCACCCCTTGCTAGTACATGTAGTAGTGTACCAAGGCCCACTTGGTGATCTTCCAAAAACTTTCAAACACTAATTTTAAATGGAATTTGAAAATTGAATGTAGTTCATATGAGATGATCACACTAATTCAAAAACCACTCAAATGAGCTCCATTTTAAAAACCCAAGCAACCACATAGGCTTAAGCATGTGTCTAGCAACTCCACCAAAAATCACCCAAAATTCAAAATTTGAGTTCATGCGGCCATTGTGTCGAACAGGTGGCATGCATAAAAATTCTGCCTAACTATTACTATTCAATGATCATTGCATTGTCGAGTAATTGGGATGCATTTGGTCCCCTTGACCCCTCTAACTCCAACCAGCCCCTAACTAAGCTACTAACCGGCCTAGAGCAGAAGTGGAGTGCCGCCACTTTGTGGTCGTCGTTGGCCGATCATGGACAGAGCGCCACAGACCGCGCAACGCCAATTCAGCACCACCACTAGCTCCGCCCAACCCTACCGCCACTCCATGTCCACCCCTCGATCACCCCTAGGCCCTAGACCACACCCCAGTGCCGCCGCCCAGTCAGAGTGCGTTAGTCGCCAGTATCCCACAGACCGCCACTCAACATAAAATCCGGCATGCTGCTCCGCCTCGACCCCAGCACCACTCTAGGCATGGCCGTGCACCGCCGCGCGACCCATAATCGCCGTGCGCCGCGTCGAGCATCGCCACTGTCTCCTAGAGCGCGGGACGCTCCCGACCAAACGCCACCTCCTCTAGCCGCGCATTAACGCCATAGGGCACCGCGAGGAAGCAGGCCACCGTCTGCCTATGCCGCCCATGCCTCTAGCTGCCTGTATCATCATCACCGGTGAGCTCGCCGTCGTGCCGCTCGGTCCCCTCGTCATCCTATAAAAGGAGGCCTCCCCAGCACCAACTACTCACACCATTCCACTCCCCTCTCCTCACTGATCCTCCCCACCTCTCGCCAGAGCCACTCGAGCCCCAGTTCGACTGAATTGTGCCGGAGGAGCCCGCTTCAGAGGAGGAGAAGGCGCCGTCGATTTCGTTGACCCCAGGAGCTGCCGCGACCACCCCTGAGCCCGCCGTCGACAACATGTTCGATCGATGCAGTAGCTGGAGCCCTGGTATGCCCCCTGAGCACCCCCACCGATCCACTAGGGTTAGTTCCCACCGGCGAACCGTTCACCGGAGACGACCCCCCTCAGCCGTAGATCTCCCTTTTAATCCAATGGCCCACATCGCCCCGTACCACGTCGCGTGTAAAGAGCCGCTGACCTATAGACCCCCTGTCAGCTCTTCTCTATGCCGCGGAACGCCACTGGGCCAGCCCGTTTTCCTTCCCGCGCGACCCATTTAATTCAAACTTAGATTTTTCTATTTAGTTTTGAACCTAGTTATGTCCCCTAGTTTGAAATTCATTTCAGAGAGATTTACAAATCCAAATGGAGTGATTCAAATTGTGTTAGAAAGCTACTGAAAAGATCTATCCAAGCCCATTGGATTTAATTCAATTAGAATTAGAGATCTCTCCTAGTAAAAATAACAAGACAGAAGCGTTTGCACATTCAAACATTTTTATAAAATCAACCAAAATAGCTTTTGAGTTGATTCCACCTCTCAAAAATCACATTTAACCATACCTATCTGAATATGTAATAATATTAAGGTTTACATGCAGTAACTTTGGACTAGTACCAAAATAATGCTATATAGGCATTTCTAGTCACTTTAAATCATTAAATTTTATACTTAAACTGTGACCCAACCTTTAAATCACATTCCCATATGTTAGACATGATCCCATATTTTAAGTGGAGAATATTAAATCTTAGTTAATTTCAATGAGTAGAAATTACTTTTCTCAAATAAAAAGAATGAAACTAGTTAATAAAACCTTGTGATGCTTGTGATGATAATAGATCATCAAATGTGTGCCTTAGTGTTCTAAGTAGACTAGTTACGTCTTGTTTGGTGATTGTATACTCCGTATGTATTTATAGACAATAGTACCGACCAAGTCTACGAGGAGGAGGAGTTCTACCAAGAGGAGGAGGAAGAGAATTTCAACCACTGCACCAACCAAGGCATGCCATCATTAACAATGCAAGCTAACCCTTGCAAGCTAGATAACCTAGGCAGAATGCATTAGGCATGCTTTGGTTATACCCTTTGACTTATACCTACTCCAAATGTTATTTACCAGTTTTACTTTATTTACCAAAGTCCCTTACTTGTTTAAAGGTAGCATAAAAAGTAAAAAACTTGACCTATCTAGATAACCTTAGATGTCATTCTATGGCATGAGATTGATCTTAGCATCCCCTATTAGTGAACACTCTTAACTTAGTAGTTTAGAGATAAACTAAAACTTGAGTCACTTTAGATGGGAATACTTGGTGAAAATGAATTGTGAATACCTTGGAATGATGAGTCATTCTATTGAGATGTTTTGACATGTGTTGAGAAACACAAATGGTTTATGATGATGAAAATGTTGAGGCATGAGCCTTAGCCCTTTTACAAAAACTGATGGTTGGATTCGGATGCGATACCATTCCAATTTTTACTGTACAACCACAATACCTGAATTGGGTAAGGCTTAGTCGGAAATTTATATGCATTAGTATTAGTTCCCTCGCGGGAGAGGTTTGAGCTGAGGCTACCACTCAATGTTGTCCACCTATGCAGTGCCCAAGTTGACAGATGGTCATGGTTGGGAGGCCATGCTCATAAGAGAGGTGCTTATACTAGGGTGTGTAAAGGAAAGGTTATGTTTGATTATCTTCATACTAAGTATGATGATTCAGGGTTATCCCTGACAGATGTATCGAATCTTGTGGTGAAAGTGTACCACCTATACAGAGTGTCAAACTATTCGAATAGCCGCGTCCGCGGTTATGGACAGTTGGAATGGCCATATTGTTTCGTTGTTAGATGTTTTCAAATTAACTTATGAAATGAATGATGAATCTTAACTTGACCACAACAGGGTTGTGACTATGACACTAGATTCCCAACTTAGATGATTCTAGAACATTATTTTATCTTTGTTTGCTTCTGAACTCAGTTATGTTTCAAACTTAACTTTATAATTAAATTTAGAGTTAGCACTTTACTATAGAACTATACTACTTGTTAGTGGTAGTTTGCGAGTACTTAAAGAGTACTCATGGCTTTTTTTCCTTGCTATTCTCATGGCCAGACTATGAAGGAGACTACCAAGATGATGGCCAACAACACAGCTATGATAACTAGGACTATCTTCCATCGTCAGCATTGCCTGTGCCACTAAAGATGGACCCACCGCTATGCTGATTATTTATTCCGCGGCTTGTTGTATTAAGACTGGATCATGAGATCCTTTATTCGTGTAAGACCTTATTATGGTTTGTAATCGATGATGTACTGTGATATCCAATCTGTTATGTCTCACAAAAATGGTAATCCTGGGATTGTGATGTATGACATAACAGGCATCTGGGATTAAAAATCCGGGTGTTGACAAGCCTCTCAATGTTGTCCACCTATGCAGTGCCCACGATGACAGATGGTCATGGTTGAGACGCCATGCTCATAGGAGAGGTGCTTATACTAGGGTGTGTAAAGGAAAGGTTATGTTTGATTATCTGCATACTAAGTATGATGATTCAGGGTTATCCCTGACAGATGTATCGAATCTTGTGGTGAAAGTGTACCACCTCGGCAGAGTGTCAAACTATTCGAATATCCACGTTCATGGTTATGGACAGTTGGAATGGCCATATTGTTTCGTTGTCACATGTTTTCAAATTAACTTATGAAATGAATGATGAATCTTGACTTGACCACAACAGGGTTGTGACTATGACACTAGCTTCCCAACTTAAGTGATTCTAGAACTTTATTTTATCTTTCTTTGCTTCTAAACTCAGCTTAGGTTTCAAACTTAACTTTATAATTAAATTTAGAGTTAGCACTTTAGTGTAGAACTATACTACTTGTTAGTGGTAGTTTGCGAGTACTTAAAGAGTACTCATGGCTTTTGTCCCTAGCTATTCTCATGGCTAGACTATGAAGGAGACTACCAAGATGATGGCCAACAGGACGGCTATGATAACTAGGACTATCTTCCATCATCAGCATTGCCTGTGCCACTGAAGATGGACCCCACCGCTACGCTGATTATTTATTCCACTTCTTGTTGTATTAAGACTGGATCATGAGATCCTTTATTCCTGTAAGACCTTATTCTGGTTTGTAATGGATGATGTACTGTGATATCCAATCTGTTATGTCTCGCAAAAATGGTAATCCTGGGATTGCGATGTCTGACATAAGAGGCATCTAGGATTAAAAATCCGGGTGTTGACATCTTCTCACAAACCACATATGGATCCAACAGTGTCATTGCATGTGTGTTCTTCTCATAAACCACATATAGAGTCATTGCATGTGTGTTCTTCTCATAAACCACATCTAGAGTCATTGGATGTGTGTTCTTTTCATGAACCACACCTAGTGTCATTGCATGTGTGTTCTTCTCACAAACCACATAAGGATCCACTAGTGTCATTAGATGTGTGTTCTTTTTATTAACCATAGCTAGAGTCATTGCATGTGTGTTCTTTTCACAAACCACATGGATCCACCAGAGTCATTGCATGTGTGTTCCTTTCACAGACCACATGGATCCACCAGAGTCATTGCATGTGTGTTCTTTTCATTAACCACAACTAGAGTCATTGCATGTGTGTTCTTCTCACAAACCACATCTAGAGTCATTGCATGTGTGTTCTTTTCACAAACCACATAAGGATCCACCAGTTTCATTGGATGTGTGTTCTTTTCATGAACCACACCCAGTGTCATTGCATGTGTGTTCTTCTCACAAACCACATATGGATCCACCAGTGTCATTGGATGTGTGTTCTTTTCATTAACCATAGTTAGAGTCATTGCATGTGTGTTCTTTTCATTAACCACAGCTAGAGTCATTGCATTAAAGTTCTTTTCATAAACCACATATGGATCCATCAGAGTCATTGCATGTTTGTTCTTCTCATTGGATATTTGTTCTTTTCGTGAACCACACCCAGTGTCATTGCATGTGTGTTCTTTTCAGAAACCACATATGGATCCACCAGTGTCATTGCATGTGTGTTCTTCTCAAAAACCAAACATGGATCCACCGGTGTCATTGGATGTGTGTTCTTCTCACAAACCCAACCGATAAGAATCCTAGTGAACCTAGAAAAAGAATACAGGCCCAGAAAAAATTACCCCTTTTTCGAGAACCTTTTAGAAGTTCTACCCATACATGTTTTGATCGCCAATTCATATTAGATATACTAAATCCAGCAGTGGTCTATTGAAATTGAGAGAATAAGCTAAATAATTTTGACTTTACTTTTTTTTATTCTGGAATCGTCTTCAGCAAATCAAAAAAGAAAAGGGAGGAGTAGCTCTTGGTTAAAAGAAAAGGGAGGAGATGGATCGAACACACATTGATCCATTAGTGTGATTGCATGTGTGTTCTTTTCACAAACCACGGCTAGAGTCATTGCATTTGGATTCTTCTCACAAACCACATATGGATCCTCCAGAGTTCATTGGATGTGTGTTCTTTTCATGAACCACACCTAGTGTTATTGCATGTGTGTTCTTCTCACAAACCACTTATGGAACCAGCAGTATCATTGGATGTGTGTTATTCTCACAAACAACATATGAATCCACCACTGTCATTGCATGTGTGTTCTTCTCACAAACCACATATGGATCCACCAGTGTCATTGGATGTGTGTTCTTTTCATTAACCATAGCTAGAGTCATTGCATGTGTGTTCTTTTCACCAACCACATGGATCCACCAGAGTCATTACATGTGTGTTCTTTTCATTAACCAAAACTAGAGTCAATGCATGTGTGTTCTTTTTGCAACCCACATATGGATCCATCAGAGTCATTGCATGTCTGTTCTTCTCACTGGATGCTTGTTATTTTCATGAACCACACCCTGTGTCATTGCATGTGTGTTCTTTTCACAAACCACATATGGATCCAACAGTGTCATTGCATGTGTGTTCTTCTCACAAACCACACATGGATCCACCAGTGTCATTGGATGTGTGTTCTTCTCCGAAACCACGGCTAGAGTCATTGCATGTGTGTTCTTCTCACAAACCACATATGGATCCACCAGAGTTCATTGGACACGTGTTATTTTCGTGAACCACACCCAGTGTTATTGCATGTGTGTTCTTCTCACAAACCACATAAGGATCCAGTAGTGTCATTAGATGTGTGTTCTTTTTATTAACCATAGCTAGAGTCATTGCATGTGTGTTCTTTTCACAAACCACATGGATCCACCAGAGTCATTACATGTGTGTTCCTTTCACAGACCACATGGATCCACCAGAGTCATTGCATGTGTGTTCTTTTCATTAACCACAACTAGAGTCATTGCATGTGTGTTCTTCTCACAAACCACATCTAGAGTCATTGCATGTGTGTTCTTTTCACAAACCACATAAGGATCCACCAGTTTCATTGGATGTGTGTTCTTTTCATGAACCACACCCAGTGTCATTGCATGTGTGTTCTTCTCACAAGCCACATATGGATCCACCAGTGTCATTGGATGTGTATTCTTTTCATTAACCATAGTTAGAGTCATTGCATGTGTGTTCTTTTCATTAACCACAACTAGAGTCATTGCATTAAAGTTCTTTTCATAAACCACATATGGATCCATCAGAGTCATTGCATGTCTGTTCTTCTCATTGGATATTTGTTCTTTTCATGAACCACACCCAGTGTCATTACATGTGTGTTCTTTTCAGAAACCACATATGGAGCCACCAGTGTCATTGCATGTGTGTTCTTTTCACAAACCAAACATGGATCCACCAGTGTCATTGGATGTGTGTTCTTCTCACAAACCCAACCGATAAGAATCCTAGTGAACCTAGAAAAAGAATACAGGCCCAGAAAAAATTACCCCTTTTTCGAGAACCTTTTAGAAGTTCTACCCATACATGTTCTGATCACCAATTCATATTGGATATACTAAATCCAGCAGTGGTCTATTGAAATTGAGAGAATAAGCTAAACAATTTTGACTTTACTTTTTTTTATTCTGAAATCATCTTCAGCAAATCAAAAAAGAAAAGGGAGGAGTAGCTCTTGGTTTAAAGAAAAGGGAGGAGATGGGTCGAACACACATGGATCCATTAGTGTGATTGCATGTGTGTTCTTTTCACAAACCACGGCTAGAGTCATTGCATTTGTATTATTCTCACAAACCACATATGGATCCACCAGAGTTCATTGGATGTGTGTTCTTTTCATGAACCACACCTAGTGTTATTGCATGTGTGTTCTTCTCACAAACCACATATGGAACTAGCAGTGTCATTGGATGTGTGTTATTCTCACAAACAACATATGAATCCACCAGTGTCATTGCATGTGTGTTCTTCTCACAAACCACATATGGATCCACCAGTGTCATTGGATGTGTGTTCTTTTCATTAACCATAGCTAGAGTCATTGCATGTGTGTTCTTTTCACCAACCACATGGATCCACCAGAGTCATTACATGTGTGTTCTTTTCATTAACCACAACTAGAGTCAATGCATGTGTGTTCTTTTTGCAACCCACATATGCATCCATCAGAGTCTTTGCATGTTTGTTCTTCTCATTGGATGTTTGTTATTTTCATGAACCACACCCAGTGTCATTGCATCAGTGTTCTTTTCGGAAACCACATATGGATCCACCAGTGTCATTGCATGTGTGTTCTTCTCACAAACAAAACATGGATCCACCAGTGTCATTGGATGTGTGTTCTTCTCACAAACCAAACATGGATCCACCAGTGTCATTGGATGTGTGTTCTTCTCACAAACCACATATGGATCCACCAGTGTCATTGCATGTGTGTTCTTCTCACAAACCACACATGGATCCACCAGTGTCATTAGATGTGTGTTCTTCTCACAAACCACGGCTAGAGTCATTGCATGTGTGTTCTTCTCACAAACCACATATGGATCCACCAGAGTTCATTGGATGTGTGTTCTTTTCGTGAACCACACCCAGTGTCATTGCATGTGTGTTCTTCTCACAAGCCACATAAGGACCCACTAGTGTCATTAGATGTGTGTTCTTTTTATTAACCATAGCTAGAGTAATTACATGTGTGTTCTTTTCACAAACCACATGGATCCACCAGAGTCATTGCATGTGTGTTCCTTTCACAGACCACATGGATCCACCAGAGTCAGTGCATGTGTTTTCTTTTCATTAACCACAACTAGAGTCATTGCATGTGTGTTCTTCTCACAAACCACATCTAGAGTCATTGCATGTGTGTTCTTTTCACAAACCACATCAGGATCCACCAGTTTCATTGGATGTGTGTTCTTTTCATGAACCACACCCAATGTCATTGCATGTGTGTTCTTATCACAAACCACATATGAATCCACCAGTATCATTGGATATTTATTCTTTTCATTAACCATAGTTAGAGTCATTGCATGTGTGTTCTTTTTATTAACCACAACTAGAGTCATTGTATTAAAGTTCTTTTCATAAACCACATATGGATCCATCAGAGTCATTGCATGTTTGTTCTTCTCATTGGATATTTGTTCTTTTCATGAACCACACCTAGTGTCATTGCATGTGTGTTCTTTTCACAAACCACATATGGATCCACCAGTGTCATTGCATGTGTGTTTTTCTCACAAACCAAACATGGATCCACCAGTGTCATTGGATGTGTGTTCTTCTCACAAACCACACATGGATCCATTAGTGTGATTGCATGTGTGTTCTTTTCACAAACCATGGCTAGAGTCATTGCATTTGTATTCTTCTCACAAACCACATATGGATCCATCAGAGTTCATTGGATGTGTGTTCTTTTCATGAACCACACCTAGTGTTATTGCATGTGTGTTCTTCTCACAAACCACATATGGAAGCAGCAGTGTCATTGGATGTGTGTTCTTCTCACAAACAACATATGAATCCACCAGTGTCATTGCATGTGTGTTCTTCTCACAAACCACATATGGATCCACAAGTGTCATTGGATGTGTGTTCTTTTCATTAACCATAGCTAGAGTCATTGCATGTGTGTTCTTTTCACCAACCACATGGATCCACCAGAGTCATTACATGTGTGTTCTTTTCATTAACCACAACTAGAGTCAATGCATGTGTGTTCTTTTTGCAACCCACATATGGATCCATCAGAGTCTTTGCATGTCTATTCTTCTCATTGGATGTTTGTTATTTTCATGAACCACACCCAGTGTCATTGCATGTGTGTTCTTTTCACAAACAACATATGGATCCACCAGTGTCATTGCATGTGTGTTTTTCTCACAAACCACACATGGATCCACCAGTGTCATTGGATGTGTGTTCTTCTCACAAACCACAGCTAGAGTCATTGCATGTGTGTTCTTCTCACAAACCACATATGGAACCACCAGTGTCATTGGATGTGTGTTCTTCTCACAAACCACATATGAATCCACCAGTGTCAGTGGATGTGTGTTCTTCTCACAAACCACATCTAGAGTCATTGCATGTGTGTTCTTTTAACAAAACACATAAGGATCCAACAGTGTCATTGTATGTGTGTTCTTATCATGAACCACACCCAGTGTCATTGCATACGTGTTCTTCTCACAAACCACTTATGGATCTACCAGTGTCATTGGATGTGTGTTCTTTTCATTAACCATAGCTAGAGTCATTGCATGTGTGTTCTTTTCACAAACCACATGGATCCACCAGAGTCATTGCATGTGTGTTCTTTTCATTAACCACAAATAGAGTCATTGCATGTGTGTTCTTCTCACAAACCACATCTAGAGTCATTGCATGTGTGTTCTTTTCACAAAGCACATAAGGATCCACCAGTGTCATTGGATGTGTGCTCTTTTCATGAACCACACCCAGTGTCGTTGCATGTGTGTTCTTCTCACAAACCACATAAGGATCCACAAGTGTCACTTGATGTGTGTTCTTTTCATTAACCATAGCTAGAGTCATTGCATGTGTGTTCTTTTCACAAACCACATGGATCCACCAGAGTCATTGCATGTGTGTTCTTTTCATTAACCACAACTAGAGTCCACATCTAGAGTCATTGCATGTGTGTTCTTTTCACAAACCACATAAGGATCCACCAGTGTCATTTGTTGTGTGTTCTTTTCATGAACCACACCCAGTGTCATTGCATGTGTGTTCTTCTCACAAACCACATATGGATCCACCAGTGTTTTTGGATGTGTGTTCTTCTCACAAACCACACATGGATCCATTAGTGTGATTGCATGTGTGTTCTTTACACAAACCACGGCTAGAGTCATTGCATTTGTATTCTTCTCACAAACCACATATGGATCCACCAGAGTTCATTGGATGTGTGTTCTTTTCATGAACCACACCTAGTGTTATTGCATGTGTGTTCTTCTCACAAACCACATATGGAACCAGCAGTGTCATTGGATGTGTGTTCTTCTCACAAACAACATATGAATCCACCAGTGTCATTGCATGTGTGTTCTTCTCACAAACCACATATGGATCCACCAGTGTCATTGGATGTGTGTTCTTTTCATTAACCATATCTAGAGTCATTGCATGTGTGTTCTTTTCACCAACCACATGGATCCACCAGAGTCATTACATGTGTGTTCTTTTCATTAACCACAACTAGAGTCATTGCATGTGTGTTCTTTTTGCAACCCACATATGGATCCATCAGAGTCTTTGCATGTCTGTTCTTCTCATTGGATGTTTGTTATTTTCATGAACCACACCCAGTGTCATTGCATGTGTGTTCTTTTCACAAACCACATATGGATCCACCAATGTCATTGCATGTGTGTTTTTCTCACAAACCACACATGGATCCACCAGTGTCATTGGATGTGTGTTCTTCTCACAAACCACGGCTAGAGTCATTGCATGTGTGTTCTTTTCACAAACCACATATGGATCCACCAGTGTCATTGCATGTGTGTTTTTCTCACAAACCACACATGGATCCACCAGTGTCATTGGATGTGTGTTCTTCTCACAAACCACGGCTAGAGTCATTGCATGTGTGTTCTTCTCACAAACCACATATGGAACCACCAGTGTCATTGGATGTGTGTTCTTCTCACAAACCACATATGAATCCACCAGTGTCAGTGCATGTGTGTTCTTCTCACAAACCACATCTAGAGTCAT
Organism: Avena eriantha; assembly: GCA_910589775.1. NCBI lineage: Eukaryota > Viridiplantae > Streptophyta > Magnoliopsida > Poales > Poaceae > Avena > Avena eriantha. The sequence goes on along the minus strand of OU342743.1, from coordinate 399,161,148 downwards.
TGCATGTGTGTTCTTTTAACAAAACACATAAGGATCCAACAGTGTCATTGTATGTGTGTTCTCATCATGAACCACACCCAGTGTCATTGCATGCGTGTTCTTCTCACAAACCACTTATGGATCTACCAGTGTCATTGGATGTGTGTTCTTTTCATTAACCATAGCTAGAGTCATTGCATGTGTGTTCTTTTCACAAACCACATGGATCCACCAGAGTCATTGCATGTGTGTTCTTTTCATTAACCACAAATAGAGTCATTGCATGTGTGTTCTTCTCACAAACCACATCTAGAGTCATTGCATGTGTGTTCTTTTCACAAAGCACATAAGGATCCACCAGTGTCATTGGATGTGTGTTCTTTTCATGAACCACACCCAGTGTCATTGCATGTGTGTTCTTCTCACAAACCACATATGGATCCACCAGTGTCATTGGAAGTGTGTTCTTCTCACAAACCACATATGGATCCACCAGTGTCATTGCATGTGTGTCTTCTCATAAACCACATCTAGAGTCATTGCATGTGTGTTCTTTTCACAAACCACATAAGCATCCACCATTGTCATTGGATGTGTGTTCTTTTCATGAACCACACCCAGTGTCGTTGCATGTGTGTTCTTCTCACAAACCACATAAGGATCCACAAGTGTCAATTGATGTGTGTTCTTTTCATTAACCATAGCTAGAGTCATTGCATGTGTGTTCTTTTCACAAACCACATGGATCCACCAGAGTCATTGCATGTGTGTTCTTTTCATTAACCACAACTAGAGTCCACATCTAGAGTCATTGCATGTGTGTTCTTTTCACAAACCACATAAGGATCCACCAGTGTCATTGGTTGTGT
>OU342743.1:397650842-397673987 GCA_910589775.1 Avena eriantha | reverse complement strand
CCCGGACAGTAATCAAATCTCAGATCCTTGCCGACTTTGTCGCTGATTGGACAGAGACCAAGGAGAACATGGTCCTCCTGGAGTCGGAATATTGGACCCTCTTTTTCGATGGGTCCAAGGCTAGGGGGGGCTCGGGGGCTAGCGTGGTGCTCAAATCACCCCAAGGAGATAAACTTTTATATGTGCTGCAGATCCACTTCACAGCGACAAACAACATTGCCGAGTATGAAGCACTGCTGCATGGAATCCAGATTGCTAAGAATATTGGCATCCAACGTTTGATGTGTTATGGAGATTCGGATCTTGTTGCTCAGCAAGTGTCGGATATTTGTAATGAAAATAAGCACATGGCAGCATATAAAGCTGTCGTGGATGATCTATCTAAATCGTTCGAGGGGTTTGAAGTTCAACACATCCCTCGAGCAGAAAACGAGGAAGCAGATGCACTATCTCGAATAGGTTCTGCGCGGAAAGAGGTTCCGGATGGCGCATTTTTAGAGCACCTCAAAGTTCCCTCGATAAAGGGAGTAGATGAGGAATATCCAACCAAATCTGACTCACCTTTAATAGCAGTTCTGGCTATAATTCCCAGCTGGACTCAACCCTACCTTGATTACTTGGTAGATGGCAAATTACCCGAAGACGAGGTGCTGAGCCGGTAGATTATCCGACGAGCAAAAGCCTATACTATTGTTAAAGGTGAGCTCCATAAACGGAGTGTTTCTGGGGTTTTTCAGCGCTGTGTATCTCCGGAAGAAGGAGTGGAAATCTTACGAGAAATCCACGAAGGCGAGTGTGGTCATCACGCTGTGGCCAAATCTTTAGTGGCAAAAGCTTTTCGACATGGTTTTTTTGGCTTACATCTCAGGTAGATGCCGAACGATTAGTCAAGACATGCAAAGGCTGCGAAAAGTATGCCAAGCAAGCTCATGTTCCGGCTGATCAGCTGCAAACAATACCTATAACATGGCCTTTTGCGGTCTGGGGGCTTGATATGGTAGGACCTTTTAAATGAGCTCCAAGTGGATTTACTCACCTCTTAGTGATGGTGGATAAATTCACGAAATGGATCGAGGCTAACCCTGTCACTAGTTGTGATGGAGCAACAGCCAAAAGATTTGTCGAGAATGTTATAATCCGGTATGGTTATCCGCATAGCATTATCACGGACAACAGGAGTAATTTTTCCATGGGAGAGTAGGCTGAATTCTATGATGAGCAAAATATCCGGCTTGATATTGCGTCAGTAGCACATCCACAAGCTAACGGACAAGTCGAAAGATCAAATGGTTTAATTCTACAAGGCTTGAAACCAAGACTCGAAGCACCACTGAAACGTGCTGCGGGGGCTTGGGCAAAGGAACTACCCTCTGTAATTTGGAGTTTGCGAACAACTCCGAACAGGTCAACAGGATATACACCTTTCTTCTTGGTCTATGGCGCAGAAGCAGTTCTTCCTAGTGATTTGATTCATACTTCTCCTAGAGTGGCCGCGTATATTGAAGAGGATGCTGAGATTTCTCGACAAAATGATCTCGACTTAGTCGAAGAAGTTCGCGTCATTGCTGAAATGAGATCTACAGCCTATCAGCAGAAGTTACGCAACTATCATAGCCAGAGAGTCCGAACTAGATCTTTCAATAAAGGTGATTTGGTTCTCCGGCTTGTGCAACAAAGAAAGCACAAACTTTCCCCAATATGGGAAGGGCCCTTTTTGGTTAGTCGAGTATTGCACAATGGTTCGTACTACTTAACTGACATGAGGCCAGTCAAAGAAAGACCTCCTACTAAGAAGAGAAAGAGAGCTGGAGGCAGTACAAATCCAGAAGAATTAGACAGACCATGAAATATTGCTCAGCTACGTCCCTTTTATTCTTATTTTATCTTTCTCTCTAATTATACATATGTACATGCTCTGTGAGAAATAAAAGTTTTGGTTACCTCAAAGTTTTCCTGAGAAGTTTTTACCATCTTATTTTCTAATGATCATGTCATAGTCGAAAATCCCAGAATGCTTGAAAGTACTTTATGCTCATGTTCGTTTTGGTTTAGATTTCCGATTCTAAAGCTGCTACCTTCGGGTATAGCTCTAAAAATTCTAGTCTTTACTTGGGTTATTTGTCTGATTGCTGGATGCGGGTATCTTTCGAGTAGTGAATTGTTGGTACTGGAAGCCGGCTTTGTTTCCGAGTTTAAACTGGTTTAGCAATTGAGCCCAGTTGCTCGGCAAAGTTTCCGGTTGAAGGTTTAGCCGGCTCATGAAAGGGACGAGGCGAAAAGCCAGATAAACGATAAGTAGAGGCGGAAAATTCTAAGTGCTTATGCAAGCATTTCAGGCACACAAAATTTCAAAAGACAAAAGTGCTGAATAGATAAAAACTTAGCACTAGCAAAAATCATAGTACTTAAGCGGAGATAAAAACTTTTTCGAGAATAATACAGTTTTTTTGGTCTATGATGCAGGAGGAGATGAAGGATCTGCCAGCTCGCTGGCTACTCCACCTTGATATCTTGCCGAAATGTCCGGATCCGAGATGGTCCATTCATCGTCAGAAACTTCTTCGGCATCTTTTGGAGGAGGTGGCGAAGTATCCACGCGGGTGAAGAAGGGCACCTCGTAGCTGGTCAGGTCAGCTACGTGGCACCCATATCCGGCTCAAGAGTGCATGATGGCTTGAAGGTCCTGATCCTGGCCGTCTTCGTCTACTTTGCAGTACCCTCTGGTCACTTGCCAATTCTCCATGTTTCCATGGTGGCTCATGACCATGGTGAGAGCGTTCTGCGCAGCGGTCCGCGCGTAGGATATGTTCCAGTCCCGAACAAGCTACGGCATCTCCTTGGCCTTCTCCCGCACTTGGAAGTCTAACATGCTTGGCATGTCCGGAATCCTAAGAGATTCGCCAATGTCCTCAAGGGACTGGCGGTAATCATGAATAAGATCACCGACTTGGGTAAGCCGGTCAGTGCGGGGTTCAGACGAGGAGGAGTCCGTCAAGTTCAGAGGACCTATACACAAAACAAGTCAATGAAAATCCGACATTGATGAAAGTCGAAGAAAGAATAAATTAGATAGATGGAACATACCAAGAATGACGTCGTCAATCTTGGCTTTCTCCTCCCAGAGACTCTGGAGTTCAACCTGTAGCGCCTGGGAGATATCCTTCTCTCTGCCAACCTCATTCTTGAGGTCTAAGATAACCTTATCTTGGACGGCAATCTTGAGATCGCGCTCTTCAGTGGCCATGGAGGAAGACTCGAGGAGTTGAGCTATGCTCCTTTCATGATCAGCCTTAAGCTTATCCAGCTCTTGGCGAAGTCCCTTGTTTTCCACCACTAAGGTTTTGAGGTTCTCGGCCTCTTCAATCATAGCGATGGATTGTTTCACCAACGCTGTAAGTCAAAAAGAACAATAGTTCAGAAAAAATCGACATTGGAAAAAGCAAAAGGCAAGGTTTGAATCTCGAAATGTTACCTTCGGCTTCATCCTTGGTTAGCTTGAGCTCAGCACTTTTAAGACGGAGAGCTTTGATTTCTCTCCGCTTATCACAGACATTTTTTAACAATTCCTGGTTATAAGAACATACTTTCTGTAAGTCAGAATACCCAAAGTCAGAAAGCTACTTAAGACTCGGGCTAATATTTTTTGCTAAATATCAGCACGAGCCTTGGGGGCTACACTAGTTCGTTCTTTGGCATCCTAAATAAAGCATAAACCCGGATTTCTATATCCTACTTCATACTTGGGGGCTAGAGGATATGATATAACATAAGGTAAAAAACAAGAGTTGGAATTCCGACTTACATATTGCTCGCGGGTGAGTTTGTCTAAACCCGCATTCACCTCAACTGCCACCTTCTCGGCGAGAGTAAGAGGAATTACTGGGGCTGTTGGAAGCTCTCCAGTCCTGATTCTCTCGTCGCGAAGGCGGACTTGGGCGAGAAGGTCAGAGAACTTGACGTCCTCTGCTTCTTGCGCTTCCTCTTCGGAGGATAGATGGCTTTTGTCTAGGACTTGCCTGGCCAGCCGCTGGATCTCCTCTGCGGACTTCCGGTATAAGCCAAATTTGGCAAGTCCGGGGTTGCTGAGGAGGTTGTCGGCGAAGACTTCAGCCGAGGGATCATTACCCGAACAGGGTTCACCCTTATCTTGAGCTGACGCACCCACGACGTCAGTGTGCGATCCAAGGATCACAGGCGCCGTTGGAGGAGCCGGATCTTCTGCAACAACCGGAGAAGGAGTAATCACCGGTGTTGCAGAAGGTTGAGGAGCAGGAGTCGAAGGAGCCATGGCAGGGGAAGCTATGGTAAGCTTCATCTGTCGCAGGGGCTTTGCAGGAATCCCCTTCCCCTTGCCCTTGATGAGAGGCTTTGCTCTGAGAGTGTAATAAAGTCGGAAACATTACATCTTAGAAAGAAATTCGAGAAAGGTACAAAGGCGGAAATTGTGAATGAAAGTTACCTCTTCACAACGGGCACTTCCTTTGTGCCAACAGCCACTGTCGGAGCTTTGCGCTTCTTGAGCGCAAGGTCCGGCAATGGGACCACTTCAGTCTCCTGCGAAAACTCAGGAGGATATCCTTCGAGTGGAGCAAGCTTCGACTCGGGGAGATCAGCAAGCTGAAAACAAGAAAAAATATCAGCATTGCAATATATAAAGATTGAAACACATAAAAGGTGTACTGATGGAAGCTTACCTCTAGCACGGGGTTTTCCGCCGTGTGCATGTCCAGAGAAATCTCCGGAATTTTCCTCTCGATCCGCTCCTTAATTAGCCATTTGATCTGGCTTATATAGCCTTGGCTGGTGTAGGCCTTGGGGCTGATGCGGAGAGAATCTTTTTTGGAAGACGTGATGGAGTGCATCAGTCTATCCCCATGGTACTGAAGTGGTTGGATCCGACGTGCGACCCAGTACTGGACTTAGTCGGATCCCTTCAGACCCTTGTGCTTGATAAGATATTCGATCCGCCTCTTAGCGAGGATCAGATCGTCGGTAAGAGCCGGAGCAGCCTCATCCCAGGAAGGCTGGGCTGTGGCTGCTCTGTCGACAAAAGCCGGCAAATCAGTAGCTTTGCCGGGAGCTGGAATATCCCTATGATAGAAAAAGGTGGCTGGCCATTGTTTGACCGAGTCACTGGCAGCAATTTTGGGATAGGAGCGGTCTCGTCTAACAGAAAAACTAATAGTACCGGTGATATAAGGAACACCGGCGGTAATAGAATTTCTCGAGAGATGGAAGTAATACCGGAAAAGGACCAAACTCGGCCTAATACCGAGAAAGCCCTCGCAAAGCGCAGCAAACGCGCTCATCTCTAGAAGGGAGTTGGGCGAAAGATTATGGAGTTGAACTCCATAATGGTCAATCACCTCGGAGAAGAACTCCGAGGGAGGAAAAGACAAACCTCGGTCCAGATAGGTGCCGAAGTGGACGCGCTCGCCCTCGCGCGGACTGGGTATGGTTTCGCCGGAACCGCTCAGCCAGTCGCCGGCGGCGAGAAGCCCCTCCTTCTCCACGTTCTTGAGGGCCGCCTCGTCGAGGGCGCAAGGGATCCAGATTCCCCGGAAACTTTCTTTTTCTGCAGCTGCTTCTGCCGATGTCGCCGCCGCCGCTAGAGAGGAAGAAGAGGATGAAGCCATTTCTCTCCGGTGGAAAGGGGTGACCCTAAAGTGGCGGCGCTAGGATCTCTATGGGAGGGAAACGAAAGGGCTCTGGGCGCGCTGGAGATTTGGGAAGAAAGGAACGGCGAAAGGCAGGTGGAGAGGAGAAGAAAAAATCTAGACCCCTTATATCTACCTACCTGCGCCAAGATTCGTGCAAACACTACAGTGTAAATGCCACGCGTCGTGGAAAGAACTGGGAAGGGCCCGCACGATGATTGCGTCGCCTCGATCTCCACACACGCATTGAAACGACGCCTCGGTTCCGCTAACCTCGGACCCACCAACGGTCGTGCTGACAGAACGCTTGTCAGATGACGTGACTTGACCATGCTTGTGTCAGGTCACGTTAGAGACCAATTTCCGTCTTAGTTTAAAAGCGAGCTGGAAAATCCGAGTAACTAATTGAAAGGTCCGACTTACTTTTAAGACCCGGGTCATATTTTTTGTTATAAAGTTTCAGGAACCCTTCAAGATTCTGCAAGCCGAAGATCAAGCTAGACGATGGTAAAATCCGACTTTGGATCTTGGAGGCCTCCAGGGGCTACTGTTGGGGATATACTTTCCGGGTATCCTCAACGTTCCTCACTGACCAGGGTGGCCCACTTCAGGTTAGAGCTTTGCTTCACGGGCGGCCCAGTTAGAGAGAGAAGACGGAGTCCTATCCGGCTACAGGAAGGCCCAGAAGACTTACCGACTTAGGCCTATAATGTTACTTGTAGTTCAAGATGTAATCTGTAACCAACTCTTAGTCGTAGCCGGATTGATCTCTCCTGTAAACCCTATGCCAGATATCTATATAAGCCGTCCTAGGGAGAGCCTTTAGGGCACCACCAGATAACACTAGACACCTCAATAGTCTACAATCTCAACTCGCACAGGCGAAACCCTTGTAACCCATATTCCAGCTTTGCCATATTACTGGATTGATAATAGGAGTAGGGTCCATCCAAAGCCGGCGGATTCGAACCTGGGTAAACTTGTGTGCTCACCGTCCCGGAACATCGTACATCTCACACCCCTCTCTTCCAAACACCTCGAGGACCCCCTCATGGCGTACTTGTCATCAATCCGACGACAATGTGTGTTCTTTTCATTAACCACAACTAGAGTCATTGCATGTCTCTTCTTTTCATAAACCACATAGATCCACTAGAGTCATTGCATGTGTGTTGTTTTCAGAAACCACATATGGATCCACTAGAGTCATTAGATGTGTGTTCTTTTCATTAACCACAACTAGAGTCATTGCATTTTTGTTCTTTTCATAAACCACATGGATCCACTAGAGGCATTGCATGTGTGTTCTTTTCACAAACCACATATGGATCCACTAGAGTCATTGGATATGTGATCTTTTCATTAACCACAAATAGAGTCATTACATGTTTGTTCTCTTCATAAACCACGTATGGATGCACCAGTGTCAATGAATGTGTGTTGTTTTCACAAACCACATATGGATCCACCACTATCATTGCATGTGTGTTCTTTTCATAAACCACATGGATCCACTCGAGTCATTGCATGTGTGTTCTTTTCACAAACCACATATGGATCCACTAGAGTCATTGCATGCGTGTGCTTTTCACAAACCACATATGGATCCACTAGAGTCATTGCATGTGTGTGTTTTTCATTAACCACAAATAGAGTCATTGCATTTTTGTTCTTTTCATAAACCACATGGATCCACTAGAGGCATTGCATGTGTGTTCTTTTCACAAACCACATATGGATCCACTAGAGTCATTGGATATGTGATCTTTTCATTAACCACAACTAGAGTCATTGCATTTTTGTTCTTTTCATAAACCACATGGATCCACTAGAGGCATTGCATGTGTGTTCTTTTCACAAACCACATATGGATCCACTAGAGTCATTGGATATGTGATCTTTTCATTAACCACAAATAGAGTCATTACATGTTTGTTCTCTTCATAAACCACGTATGGATGCACCAGAGTCATTACATGTGTGTTCTTTTCATAAACCACATGGATCCACTCGAGTCATTGCATGTGTGTTCTTTTCACAAACCACATATGGATCCACTAGAGTCATTACATGTGTGTGCTTTTCACAAACCACATATGGATCCACTAGAGTCATTGCATGTGTGTGTTTTTCATTAACCACAAATAGAGTCATTGCATTTTTGTTCTTTTCATAAACCACATGGATCCACTAGAGGCATTGCATGTGTGTTCTTTTCACAAACCACATATGGATCCACTAGAGTCATTGGATATGTGATCTTTTCATTAACCACAAATAGAGTCATTACATGTTTGTTCTTTTCATAAACCACATGGATCCACTAGAGTCATTGCATGTGTGTTCTTTTCACAAACCACATATGGATCCACTAGAGTCATTGCATGTGTGTTCTTATCCTAAACCAGCACTAGATTCATTGCATGTGTGTTCCTTTCATAAATCACGTATGGATCCACTAGATTCATTGCATGTGTGTCCTTTTCATGATCCACATGGATCCACCAATGTCATTGCATGTGTGTTATTTTCATGAACCACAAGTAGAGTCATTACATGTATGTTCTTTACACAAACCACATATGGACCCACCAGAGTCATTGCATGTCTGTTCTTTTCATAAACCACATGGATCCACCAGTGTCATTGAATGTGTTTTTTTTCACAGACAAAATATGGACCAGCACTATCATTGCACGTGTGTTCTTTTCATTAACCACATATGGACCTACGAGAGTCATTGCATGTGTGTTCTTATCCTAAACTAGCACTGCAGTCATTGTATGTGTATTATTTTCATAAACCACATGAATCCACCAGTGTCATTGCATGTGTGTTCTTTTCATGAACCACAACTAGAGTCATTACATGTGTGTTCTTTTTACAAATCACATATGGCTCACCAGAGTCATTGCATGTGTGTTCTTTTCATAAAACACATGGATCCACCAGTGTCATTGAATGTGTGTTGTTTTCACAAACCACATATGGATCCACCACTGTCATTGCATGCGTGTTTTTTTCATTAACCACATATGGATCCACTAGAGTCATTGCCTGTGTGTTCTTATCCTAAACTAAAACTAGAGTCATTGTATTTGTGTTCTTTTTGTAAACCACATGGATTCACCAGTGTCATTGCATGTGTGTTGTTTTCATGAACCAGAACTAGAGTCATTGCATGTGTGTGTTTTTCACAAACCACATATGGATCCACTAGAGTCATTGCATGTGTGTTCTTTTCATTAACCACAAATTGAGTCATTACATGCTTGTTCTTTTACATAAACCACATGGATCCACTAGAGTCATTGCATGTGTGTTCTTTTCACAAACCACATATGGATCCACTAGTCATTGCATGCATGTTCTTATCCTAAACCAGCACTAGAGTCATTGCATGTCTGTTCTTTTCATAAACCACGTATAGATCTACTCGAGTCATTGCATGTGTGTTGTTTTCATGAACTACATGGATCCACCAGTGTCATTGCATGTGTGTTATTTGCATGAACCACAACTAGACACATTGCATGTGTGTTATTTTCACAAACCACATATGGATCCACCAGAGTCATTGCATGCCTGTTCTTTTCGTAAACCACATGGATCCACCAGTGTCAATGAATGTGTGTTGTTTTCACAAACCACATATGGATCCACCACTATCATTGCATGTGTGTTCTTTTCATTAACCACATATGGGTCCACTAGAGTCATTGCATGCATGTCCTTATCCTAAACTAAAACTAGAGTCATTGTTTGTGTATTATTTTCGTAAACCACATGGATCCACCGGTGTCATTGCATGTGTGTTCTTTTCATGAACCACAACTAGAGACATTGCATGTGTGTTCTTTTCACAAACCACAAATGGATCCACCAGAGTCATTGCATGTGTGTTCTTTTCATAAACCACATGAATCCACCAGTGTCATTGCATGTCTGTTCTTTTCATGAACCACATATGGATCCACTAGAGTCATTGCATGTGTGTGCTTTTCACAAACCACATATGGATCCACTAGAGTCATTGCATGTGAGTTCTTATCCTAAACTAGCACTAGAGTCATTGCATGTGTGTGCTTTTCACAAACCACGTATGGATCCACTGGAATCATTGCATGTGTGTTCTTTTCATTAACCACAACTAGAGTCATTGCTTGTCTCTTCTTTTCATAAACCACATGAATCCACTAGAGTCATTGTATGTGTGTTCTTTTCACAAACCACATATGGATCCACTAGAGTCATTGCATGTGTGTTCTTTTCATTAACCACAGCTAGAGTCATTGCATGTTTGTTCTTTTCATAAACCACATGGATCCACTAGAGTAATTGCATGTGTGTTCTTTCCACAAACCACATATGGATCCACTCGAGTCATTGTATGTGTGTTCTTTTCATAAACCACGTATGGATGCACCAGAGTCATTGCATGTCTGTTCTTTTCATAAACCACATGGATCCATTCAATTCATTTCATGTGTGTTATTTTCACAAACCACATATGGATCCACTAGAGTCATTGTATGTGTGTGCTTTTCACAAACCACATATGGATCCTTTAGAGTCATTGCACGTGTGTTCTTTTCATTAACCACAAATAGAGTCATTGCATGTTTGTTATTTGCATAAACCACATGGATCGACTAGAGTCATTGCATGTGTGTTCTTTTCACAAACCACATATGGATCCACTAGAGTCATTGCATATTGATGACCCACAAGTATAGGGGGTGTATCGCGGTATTTTCGATAAGTAAGATTGTCAAACCCAATGAGGAGCAGAAGGTGCTGGCTAGTTGTATGGATCAGGAATTCTCTGCAAATACTTAGCAAACGGATTTTTAGGGGTTTTCGATAAAGCAAGTAAACAAATTACGAGTAAATAAAAGACAGTAGGAATAAATGCAGCAAGTGGCCCAATCCTTTATGCTGCAAAGGACAAGCCGGATGTATTACTTAAGATGACCAAACGTTCTCGAGGACACATGGGAAGATTGTCAAGTGCTTTCGCTTCATATAGTTGATTAATCTTCTCTAGATTGCTAAGTGTTGTGTGGGTGAACCTGTGCTAATGTACCGCCCCATCCAAGACTAATACATACTTGTGATTATACCCCTTGCAAACATCCGTAAGTACAAGAAAGTAATTAAGGTAGATACCTAACCACAGCTCTAAACTCTAAGACCCTTACGTCCCTTGTGCAATGGTTTCCTAACGGGTGTTCAGGTTTCTGTCACTCCGGCAACCCCTATAATTAGTAGCCAAATACACAATGCATTCCCCTAGGCCCATATAGGTGAAGTGTCATGTAGTCGACGTTCACATGACACCACTAGAAGAAGTACACCACAACTTAAATAACAATCTATTGAATCTTTCTCAACGCAACTCCACTACTAACAACATGACTTCTCCCATGTCCTCAAGAACAAAATGAACTACTCACAAGACATCATATGGATCATGATCAGAGATGGAATAATGATGTATAACAATCTGAACATAAACAATAATTCAATGGTTCACTCAATAGCATCAATTACAAAGAGTAATCAACACCGGGAAAGTTTCCCCTATGAACTAATGCAAGATTCAACTCAATTGTTACATCAATATGGAGATGGTGATGAGGGTGCTGATTGTGATGGTGGTGGTGATGATGATCCCGATGAAGTCCAGCTTGATGGTGGTGTTGATGGCGACGATCTCCCCTCTCCGGGAAGGAATTCCCCCGGCAGAAATCTGTCTTCCCGAGAGATCTTTCTCTCTCGGTGTTTTCCGCCCCACAGAGGCGGCAGAATCTTCTGTGGTTGCTCCCTGAGTCTTAGGGTTTCGGGAGGATGATATACGCTAGAGGGGAGAAGATGGAGTGGGCCAGGGTGGCCACACCACCTCCTGGCACGGCCTAGGGCTGCCTGCGCCATGGGGTGGTGTGGGCCCCCCGTGGCCCATCTCCACTCTGTCTTATGGCATCCTTAGTCTTCTGGAAAAGTAGGATTTTCCGTATATTTTCCCAGATTTTCTGATCTTCGTGAATTTTGCCTCCAAACAGCTCCTTTTCCATCAGAATCCTCACTGCAGCGGTCCATGCTCCAAAAGTCATCAATCATGCAAAAACAGATGAAATAACATAAGTATCACCTCTCAATACGAAATATATCAATGAATAATAGTGAATTAAGACATAGAATAGTGATGCAAAATAGACGTATCAACTCCCCCCAAGCTTAGACTTCGCTTGTCCCCAAGCGAAACTGAGCTCAATAAACATGGCCTCAAGTTTATGTAGTGAAGAGTCGATAAAAGAATACGGACAAGAAGCATCACATTCATCAATACATAGATCATAATAGAAGACAACTCACTATTATATAACTCCACTTGTAATGAGTAAAGAAAAGACAATAAGGATACATAAAGTGAATCATAATTGGTAAAGGCAAACTTAGCTCTTGGTCGATGAATAGTTGATAATTTGCTAGAGTTCACAAATAGCTGGTTTTCAAAGATAGTTTTCAAAGTAGTAAACATCAAGATAAGAGCAATGTGAAAAACAAGGAACATAAGAAACATGATTGAATAAATCATCATATGAATGATTGAAACACATCAACTCAAAATACTTACTGAGATAGAAAGGAATCGGTTTACTGACTCAACTACAAAGTAAAAGAAAGGCCCTTCAAAGAGGGAAGCAGGGATTGCAAGTCTCATAAAGAGCTCCCAAAAATTAAGATACTTACTAGATTTCAGCTCTCATTGCCCCTATCATAGGCATCTTTTGGTGGTTAAAGTTAAAGTGACACAACTAAGAGGATATGCTTGACAAGTTATAAGTTGAAATCTAATGCCCCTTACTTAGGAGTACCGATCCTCATGCTACTCAACTTCAGTCACGAGCAAGCTCTTGTCATTGTAAATACATGCGTATCATTGAGAACCGCCAACAGGGTACCCCTTGCACATGACACAGGAGCTATCCCATAATCAAAATGACAAGGCAAGCAGACAGTGAGCATCTCAGTGATCTTTTTATTTGCTATTTGCATAGGTTTTTATTGAGGATGCTTCATAGAATGCTCACTATTGTTATGTTGCAAGTTTCCACCATGATTAGGCATGGCTTAGGCTAGCGGCCCATGCGTTTCTCTAACACACATATAAACTCCATGATCTTACAAGTTCCACTTTTATTTCACACCGCCGGGATCCATAAGCAAAAGAACATGATATCAACTAGGTAGAGGTACCAATGAAGTGTGGAAAGCGGTCCACATGATTCATGGTTCTGCTAACTTCAACTCATAAAGCGCAAGCATGTACGCAACAAAGAAGGACCCAATGGTTCAAGTTTATTAAATGCAAGAAAGTTAAGTGTGCCATCAAGTTCGTGAGAGCTTTAATCACTAATTTTCACATAACAAGTTTAATTTGGGAGGTAGATAAAACATGAATTTACTTGGAATAGCAATAATGCTACTAGGTAGGTATGGTGGACAAAAATGGCAAAGGTTTTGGTTTAAAGGAGGTGGATGCACGAGAAGAGTACCCTCTCAATACAAGTTTTTGGCTAGCAAGGCTAGGTAGCAAGTACAAGAGTTGAAGGAAACAAACAAACATACAAGTGATAAAAACAAGCATGCAATCTTCCTCGGAAGCACAAAAGATCTTAACTAGAGAATACTAGACTTATGAGCAAATCAAGAAAGAAGGATGATGAAATTATTTTTCTCTAGAGTACTTCTGTCTTTTCATTCAACTCTCAAAAATAGTGTGCTACTGACCGAGCCAGGTTTGCCAAAACCAACTAAATTAACTCAATGATCCCAAAGTGATACCAATACTAACAACAAGATCAATCATATAACCACGAACTGAAAACTAATATAAGCTATGCAAAAGAGTAAATGATAGAACTTCTCATTAATATTCCATAACGGCAACTCACACCAAGGGATACATATCTACCGAGAGAGGGGACACTTCCATAATGCAAACCATCCTACATAATAACTCCTCTATTCATTATATGACTCTACTAATAAGGTAAAAAGATAGAAGATAGTGATGTGATACCGCGGCACTCCCCCAAGCTTGGAACAAACCAAGCGGATGCCAAACCTGATGACGAATTACTCCTTAGGTGGTGGTGTTATCCTCTCGATGAGCTCTCTGATCAATTTCCCCAAGTCCTCAATCTCGAAGGTGAGAGTACGAATCAACTCCGAGTTGTGCTCAATGCGGCTCATAATCATTTCAGTTTGTGGATCCCAGCTCTTGTAATTCTTTTTCCATTCTTCCCTCTTGGAGTCTTCTTTTCCTGCATGGTTATGGATAAAGGTATGGAAGGGATTCTTGGTGTGTGGAGGAAGTGACCGTGGAGCCAAACTGTGACGGGGAGCCTTCTAACCCTGGCAGGTTTCGTCACCACTCCAATGCTTGCAATGGTAGTGCCGGTGTGCGGATGTTGGCCTTGCTCCTCTTCACCTTCACTCTTGATCTCCTTCTCCTGCCCGGGGTGTTGGAGGTCTTCCTCCATAGGCTCCTTTCCTTTATCCTTGGCGGACACCATTGTGCTTCTAAACTTTCAAAGAGTATGTCCTGGCAGAAACAGATCGAAACAAAACACGACGAAAACACGATATACGAAGCTCGGGGGATCGGGGGGTTATATATTACGAAGTTTCATATCAAAAGGAAGGTATTGGGAGAAAATGGGTCGGAGGCGGAGTCCGGGGTGGACTCACCACCTGGTGGCGCTACCAGGGGTGGGCCCGCGCCACAGGGTGGTGTGAGCCACCCTGGCTCCGTTTCCGTCCCTTTTTCGCTTCGTAACTTCCCTTATCGACTAAAAACTGCAAAAATATACTTGTATTGTATTTTCGCGGAACTTTTCTTAACAGAACTGTTACCTATTTGAAAACAGACTCTGCAGGTCTCTGAATTTGGTCCTCGATGATTTTCTCCGAAGTTATAACTTGAAAGGCATCAACATCCCATTGTAAGAATCTCCAGGAATATAGTGTTTGAGTCGCTGTCCATTCATTACTTGTGTAGTATTATCTTTTAGAGAAGAAATTTTTATTGCTCCTGAACGGTATACTTCTTCAATGATGAAAGGTCCTTCCCATTTTGATAGTAGATTTCCTGCAAAAAATCTGAGACGAGACCTATACAATAGAACTTTCTCACCAACATGAAATTCTCTCTTAAATATTCGCTTGTCATGCCATCTTTTAACTTTTTCCTTAAAGAGCCTAGCATTTTCATAGGCTTCACTCGTCCATTCATCTAAAGAACTTAAGTCAAATAGTCTTTTCTCACCAGCGAGCTTACAATCTCTATTTAGTTCTTTAACTGCTGAGTAAGCTTTGTGTTCTAATTCTAAGGGTAGGTGACAAGCTTTCCCATAAATCATTTTATAAGGAGACATCCCCATAGGATTTTTGTAAGCAGTTCTATAAGCCCATAAAGCATCATTCAACTTCTTAGCCCAGTTTTTTCTAGACCTATTAACAGTCTTTTGCAAGATAGATTTAATTTCTCTATTTGATAACTCTACTTGCCCGCTAGTTTGGGGGTGATAAGCTGAAGCAATTCTATGATTAACATCATATTTAGCAAGGGTTTTCCTAAAACCACCATGAATGAAATGAGAACCCCCATCAGTCATGAGATACCTAGGCACCCCAAACCTAGGAAAGATAACATCCTTAAGCATTTTTAGATAAGTCTCCCCGTCAGCACTCTTTGTAGGAATGGCTTCTACCCACTTAGTAACATAATCAACGACAACAAGAATATGAGTGTAACCTTTCAAAGGAGGGAAAGGACCCATAAAGTCGAATCCCCAACAATCAAAAGGTTAAATAACTAGAGAGTAGTTCATAGCAATTTCATTGCGTCTAGAAATATTACCAACACACTGACATTCATCACAAGATAAAACAAATTTTCTTGCATCTTTAAAAAGGGTAGGCTAGTAGAAACCTGATTGTAGCACATTTTGTGCAGTTCTATCTCCTGCAAGATGTACTCCATAAGCACTACCATGGCATTTATGCAATATCACCTTTTGTTCATATTCCGGAACACATCTTCACATAATACCATCCACTCCTTCTTTGTATAAGTGTGGGTCATCCCAAAAATAATGCCTCAAATCATAGAAGAACTTTCTTCTTTGCTGAGCTGGAAAAGTTGGAGGCAAATACTTGGAGACAATAAAGTTAGCATAATCAGCGTACCAAAGGCTCCCTCGCGAGCTCACCCCTACTGCCGCTAACTGTTCGTTTGAGAAACTATCATTAACAGACATAGGGTCAAAAGAGATGTTTTCCAAACAAGATAAATTATTAGCTACAGGGTTTTCAGCACCCTTCCTATCTACTATATGTAGATCAAACTCTTGTAAAAGCAGTACCCATCTAATAAGCCTAGGCTTAGCGTCCTTCTTTGTCATAAGATATTTAATAGCAGTATGAATGGTGACTTTTGAGTCTACAATATAGGGCCTAAACTTATCACAGGCAAAAACAATAGCTAGAAATTCCTTTTTAGTAGTAGCATAATTCCTTTGAGCAGCGTCTAGAGTCTTACTATCGTAATGGATAACGTTGAACTTTTTATCAATACGTTGCCCAAGGACAGCCCCTACAGCAAAATCGCTAGCATCACACATTATTTCAAAGGGTAAACTCCAATCAGGTGGTTGAACAATAGGGAATGTAGTTAAAGCCTTCTTAAGAGTTTCAAAAGCTTCCTTACAATCATCATCAAAAATGAAGGGTACATCTTTTTGAAGAAGATTAGTGAGGGGTTTTGATATCCTAGAAAAGTCTTTAAGAAACCTCCTATAGAAACCAGCATGACAAAGGATACTACGAATACCTTTGATGTCTCCTGGACATGGCATCTTCTCAATTGCCTCAACCTTTGCTCTATCAACTTTTGTGCCTCTTTCAGAAACTTTATGCCCAAGAACAATCCCTTCATTAACCATGAAGTGGCATTTCTCCCAATTAAGAACAAGATTAGTTTCTTCACATCTCTACAAAACTTTATCAAGGTTGTGCAGACAATTATCAAAGGAAGTTCCATAGACAGAAAAGTCATCCATGAACACTTCTACAATTTCCTCACAAAAACCATGAAAGATAGTAGACATGCACCTTTGGAAAGTAGCAGGAGAGTTACATAAACCAAAAGGCATACATCTATAAGCATAAGTTCCATAAGGGCAAGTAAAAGTAGTTTTTTCTTGATCTTGTTGTTTAACAGCAATTTGAGAGAAACCAGAATAACCATCAAGAAAACAAAATTGGGTCTTTTTAGACAACCTTTCCAACATTTGATCCATAAAAGGAAGCGGGTAGTGATCTTTCTTAGTAACTTTATTAACTTTCCTAAAATCGATGCACATCCTATAGCCTACCACTGTTCTTTGAGGAATAAGCTCATCATTATCATTAGGGACAACGGTAATACCTCCCTTTTTAGGAACACAATGAACAGGACTAACCCATTCACTATCAACAATAGGGTAAATAATACCAGCATCAAGGAGTTTCAATACTTTATTCCTTACCACTTCCTTCATCCAATGATTTAAACGCCATTGGTGCTCCACTACTGGCTTCGCATCTGGTTCTATATTGATAGAATGCTGACATATAGTAGGTGAAATCCCTTTTAAATCATCCAGAGTATAGGCCATAGCTCCTCGGTGTTTCCTCAAAACTTCCAATAACCTTTCTTCTTCCTTCCCTAAAAGTTTAGCACTAATAATAACATGATATATCTTGTTATCATCAATATAAGCATATTTAAGATCATTAGGGAGAGGTTTTAGATTGAAAACCGGATCCTTTTTAGGTGGCATCGTGGTACCCAAGTCTTCTACAGGCAAGTCATGCTTAAGCATCTTAGGTTGATCACGGAGAATCCTGTCAATCTCATTCCTTTCTTCCATGAAGATTTCACTTTCATGATCTTCCATAAATTGTTGCAAAGCATTGTTAGGAGCAAGAGAAATAGAAGCAAGTTGTTCAACTCTAAAATCCTCATTATGAGTTTCCTCTTCGCAAGGTTCTTTAGCAAATTTCGAAAAATTAAACTCATAAGATTCCCCATCAAACCTAGTCAGGATTTTCTCCCTCTTGCAATCAATAATAGCTCCACAAGTACTCAAGAAAGGTCTACCAAAAATGATAGGATAAGTTTTACTAGCAGCTGAACCAAGTACTAGAAAATTAGCAGGGTACTTAATCTTACCACAAAGAACTTCCACGTCTCGTACAATACCAATTGGAGAGATGGTCTCTCTATTAGCAAGGTGAATAACCACATCAATCTCTTCAAACTCGCAAGGACTGATTTCATGCATAATTTCTCTGTAAAGCTCATAAGGAATAGCACTGGAACTTGCACCAATATCACATAAACCATAATAGCAATGATCACCAATTCTAACAAAAAGCACAGGAACACTAGCCTTTTTAGTTCTATTAGGATCTGAAACAATATTAGAAGCATCCTCACAAAAGACTATGTGCCCATCTTCTACGCTTTTAGTGACAAGGTCTTTCACAATTGCTACAACAGGTTCAATGTTTATTTGTTCATCAGGTTTTACAGTTCTCTTTTCACTTTTGGTGATTACATTAGTTATCATAGGATGGTCCTTTACCTTTTCGGGGAAGGGAATCTTCTCGATATAAGGTTCGGGTAAGATGGGATCAATAATACAATACTCAGCACTTCCAATAGGAACATAGTTAACAATATCTTTGAAGGTGCATGGTATTTATTCCATCCCCTTTTTGGAATTTCGATATAGGAAGCAAAAGCTCTAAAACAATTCGTAATAACTTGCAAATCAAGACCATAAACATTACTAATATTTTGAAAGTCATCAGTTCCCATAAAAGATTTAATGCATTCATAATCATAATTTATACCTGAGTTTCTACCTTTGTCATTCTCCCAAGCTTCAGCATTGTCTTGAATACGGTCTAGAAGATCCCATTTAGCTTCTTCTTCCATACGAGTGAATGATCCAGCACAAGAAGCATCCAATAAATCTTTGTCATGTAGAGGGAGCCTTGCATAAAAGTTATTGATAATAATATTGTTGGGGAGCTCATGAATGGGACATTTGAGCATTAGTAACTTCAATCTCCCCCAAGCTTGAGCTGTACTCTCTCCATCAAGAGGCCAAAAGTTGTATATTTGATTCCGATCTTTATGAATCTCACTAGGAGGATAAAACTTTGAATAAAAGAGAGGTACTATTTCCTCCCATTCCAAAGCTTGACCATTCTTCAGAAGCTTATACCAGTCCTCAACTCTTCCTTTAAGTGATAATGAGAATAACTTCTTCTTAACTTGATCTGTAGTAATACCTGCACACTTGAACAACCCGTATAATTCGTGTATAAAGAGTAAATGATCACCAGGATGGACAGTTCCATCCCCAACATAATAGTTATCCATAACACGATCAATAATTCTTTTAGGTATTTTGAAAACATCATTCTCAGCATGTGGTGGCTTATCTACTACCTTAGCAGTGGTAGTAGCATTACCAAATAATAAACTCAGCGAATTATCCATAACGAAAATAAAGCAACTAGTAGAAGTAAACAATACTCACAGTAGAAGTTTCCTTTACCAGTTCCACTCTCCAATAACGCTTCACTCCCCGGCAACAGCGCCAGAAAATAGTCTTGATGACCCACAAGATAGGGGGTGTATCGCAGTATTTTCGATAAGTAAGAGTGTCGAACCCAACGAGGAGCGGAAGGTGCTGGCTAGTGGTATGGATCCGGAATTCTCTACAAATACTTAGCTAACGGATTTTTAGGGGTTTTCGATAAAGCAAGTAAACAAAGTACGAGTAAATAAAACATAGTAGGAATAAATGCATCAAGTGGCCCAATCCTTTATGCAGCAAAGGACAAGCCGGTTGTATTACTTAAGATGACCAAACGTTCTCAAGGACACACGGGAAGACCGTCAAGTGCTTTTGCTTCATATAGTTGATTAATCTTCCCTAGCTTGCTAAGTGTTGTGTGGGTGAACCTGTGCTACTGTATCGCCCCATCCAAGACTAATACATACTTGTGATTATACACCTTGCAAACATCCGTAAGTACTAGAAAGTAATTAAGGTATAAACCTAACCACAACTTTAAACTCTAAGACCCTGACATCCCTTGTGCATTGGTTTCCTAACGGGGGTTCACGTTTCTGTCACTCCGGCAACCCCTACGATTAGTAGCCAAATACACAATGCATTCCCTAGGCCCATATAGGTGAAGTGTGATGTAGTCGACATTCACATGACATCACTAGAATAATTACACCACAACTTAAATAACAATCTACTGAATCTTTCTCAACGCAACTCCACTACTAACAACATGACTTCTCCCATGTCCACAAAAATGAAACGAACTACTCACAAGACATCATATGGATCATGATCAGAGATGGAATAAGGATGTATAACAATCTAAACATAAACAATAATTCGATGGTTCACTCAAATCAACTACAAAGAGTAATCAACACCAAGAAAGTTTCCCCTATGAACTAATGCAATATTCAACTCAATTGTTACAGCAATATGGAGATGGTCATGAGGGTGCTGATGGTGATGATGGTGGTGGTGATGATGATGATGATTCCGATGAAGTCCAGCTTGATGGTGGTGTTGATGGCGATGATCTCCCCTCTCCGGGAAGGAATTCCCCCGGTAGAAATCTGTCTGCCGGAGAGATCTTTCTCTCTCGGTGTTTTCCGCCCCGCAGAGGCGGCAGAATCTTTCTGTGGTCGCTCCCTAAGTCTTAGGGTTTCGGGAGGATGAAATATGCCAGAGGGGAGATGCTGGAGTGGGCCAGGGTGGACACACCACCTCCTGGCGTGGCCTAGGGCTGCCCGCGCCATGGGGTGGTGTGGGCCCCCTGTGGCCCATCTCCACTCCGTCTTCTGGCATCCTTAGTTTTCTAGAAAAATAGGATTTTCTGTATATTTTCGTGAATTTTTTGATCTTCGCGAATTTTGCATCCAAACAACACCTTTTCCATCAGAATCCTAACTCCAGCGGTCCATGCTCCAAAAGTCATCAATCATGCAAAAACAGATGAAATAAC
The DNA here is from genome assembly GCA_910589775.1 of Avena eriantha. Classification (NCBI taxonomy): domain Eukaryota; kingdom Viridiplantae; phylum Streptophyta; class Magnoliopsida; order Poales; family Poaceae; genus Avena; species Avena eriantha. The sequence goes on along the minus strand of OU342743.1, from coordinate 397,653,165 downwards.
ATAAGTATCACCTCTCAATACGAAATATATCAATAAATAATAGTGAATTAAGACATAGAATAGTGATGCAAAATGGACGTATCACATATGTGTTCTTTTCATAAACCACAAATAGAGTCATTACATGTTTGTTCTTTTCATAAACCACATGGATCAACTAGAGACATTGCATGTGTGTTCTTTTCACAAACCACATATGGATCCACCATTGTCATTGCATGTGTGTTCTTTTCATTAACCACAAATGGATCCACTAGAGTCATTGCATGTGTGTTCTCATCCTAAACTAAAACTAGAGTCATTGTATGTGTGTTCTTTTCGTAAACCACATGGATTCACCAGTGTCATTGCATGTGTGTTCTTTTATGAACCAGAACTAGAGTCATTGCATGTGTGTTCTTTTCACAAACCACACATGGATCTACTAGAGTCATTGCATGTGTGTTCTTTTCATAAACCACATGAATCAACCAGTGTCATTGCATGTGTGTTCTTTTCATGAACCACATATAGATCCACTAGAGTCATTGCATGTGTGTGCTTTTCACAAACCACATATGGATCCACTAGAGTCATTGCATTTGTGTTCTTATCCTAAACTTGCACTAGAGTCATTGCATGTGTGTGCTTTTCACAAACCACGTATGAATCCACTAGAGTCATTGCATGTGTGTTCTTTTCATTAACCACAGCTAGAATCATTGCATGTCTGTTCTTTTCATAAACCACATGGATCCACTAGAGACATTGCATGTGTGTTCTTTTCACAAACCACATATGGATCCACTAGAGTCATTGCATGTGTGTTCTTTTCATTAACCATAGCCAGAGTCATTGCATGTTTGTTATTTTCATAAACCACATGGATCCACTAGAGTCATTGCATGTGTGTTCTTTTTACAAACCACATATGGAACCACTAGAGTCATTGCATATGTGACGTTTCATTAGCCACAAATAGAGTCATTGCATGTTTGTTCTTTTCATAAACCACATATATCCACTAGAGTCATTGCATGTGTGTACTTTTCACAAACCACATATGGATCCACTAGAGTCATTGCATGTGTGTTCTTATCCTAAACCAGCACTAGATTCATTGCATGTGTGTTCTTTTCATAAACCACGTATGGATCCACTAGAGTCATTGCATGTGTGTTCTTTTCATGAACCACATGGATCCACCAGTTTTATTGCATGTTTGTTATTTTCATGAACCACAACTAGAGTCATTGCATGTGTGTTCTTTACACAAACCACATTTGGACCCACCAGAGTCATTGCATGTCCTGTTCTTTTCATAAACCACATGGATCCACCAGTGTCATTGAATGTGTGTTCTTTTCACAGACCACATATGGATCCACCACTATCATTGCACGTGTGTTCTTTTCATTAACCACATCTGGACCTACGAGAGTCATCACATGTGTTTTCTTATCCGAAACTAGCACTACAGTCATGGCATGTGTGTTATTTTCATAAATCACATGGATCCACCAGTGTCATTGCATGTTTGTTCTTTTCATGAACCACAACTAGAGTCATTGCATACGTGTTCTTTTCAAAAATCACATATGGCTCCACCAGAGTCATCGCATGTCTGTTCTTTTCATAAAACACATGGATCCACCAATGTCATTGAATGTGTGTTGTTTTCACAAACCACATATGGATCCACCACTGTCATTGCATGTGTTTTCTTTTCATTAACCACATATGGATCCCCTAGAGTCATTGCATGTGTGTTCTTATCCTAAACTAAAACTAGAGTCATTGTATGTGTGCTCTTTTCGTAAACCACATGGTTTCACTAATGTCATTGCATGTGTGTTATTTTCATGAACCCCAACTAGAATCATTGCATGTGTGTTCTTTTCATAAACCACATATGGATCTACGACAGTCATTGCATGTGTGTTCTTTTCATAAACCACATGAATCCACCAGTGTCATTGCGTGTGTGTTCTTTTGATGAACCACATATGGATCCACTAGATTCATTGCATGTGTGTGCTTTTCACAAACCACATATGGATCCACGAGAGAGATTGCACGTGTGTTCTTATCCTGAACTTGCACTAGAGTCATTGCATGTGTGTGCTTTTCACAAACCATGTATGAATCCACTAGATTCATTGCATGTGTGTTCTTTTCATTAAACACATCTAGAGTCATTGCATGTCTGTTCTCTTCATAAACCACATGGATCCACTACAGTCATTGCATGTGTGTTATTTTCACAAACCACATATGGATCCACTAGAGTCATTGCATGTGTGTTCTTTTCATTAACCACACCTAGAGTCATTGCATGTTGGTT